>JABUQX010108732.1:10000-17500 GCA_015478945.1 Trachelipus rathkii | reverse complement strand
TAGTAACATTATCTATTGATGGATTGCCTGCTTGATTATTGAAATTCTTGGAGTTTTTTATTAAGAATGATTCAGTTAGCTTCCTGTTTTTAGTATTTTGAATAGGTGCTATTAATCTGTTGGACGGAAGATCGATTAAATGATTTTTTGATCTTCTATGTGCAGTCAAAGATGAACCAATTTTATCCCTGAGTAGGTCATGAGAATGCTGATCTATTCTAATATCTAAGTTATTTGTTTCGCCTATATAGCAACTTCCGCAATCTTTACATGGGATAGTGTATATACCAGATTTGAGATTCGTATGATTATTTTTAGGTTTAAGGGTATGCTTTAGTGTTAGTAAGTTAGATTTTGTAGTTTTAATATCGGGAGGTATATATTTTTTATTTGTTGTGTGTTTAAATTGGGAATTGGTAATATGTTTTTAAAGTTATTATTATTTTGTTCAGAATTTAAGTATCTATTTTTGGCTAGTTTTAGTGCTTTATAAATTACGGATTGAGGATAGTTAAGTTTTTTAAAAATATTGATAATGAAATTTTTTTCTTTATCTAAGTATGTAGGGTCACAGTTTCTCATGGCTCTCAAGAACAAATTTGAAAGTACTGCTATTTTTGTGGATATTTCATGAAACGAAAACCAATGTATATAGGAATCTGATGCGGTGGGTTTTCGGAATATCTGATATGAAGGAGGATTATTGTTGGACCATGTAATTAGTAAATCTAAAAAGGGAATAGTGTTATCTTTTGAATATTCTATTGTAAATTTTATATTGTTATGTATATTATTAATGTAATTAAATATACTATTTATGTTTGTGTTTTTTTGTATAAAAGCCAGTACATCATCCACATAACGGTACCAAACTATTGAATGAAATAAGGGGTTGGTGAATAAAATATATTTTTCAAATAACTCCATATATATGTTGCTGATAGTGGGGGATAAAGGAGAGCCCATGCTAAGTCCGGATATCTGTTTATAATATTTATTTTGAAATTTGAAATAAGCGTGTTCTAAGGTAAGAAGTATAAGGGACTTGATGAGGGTGAAAGGTATGGAGAAAGTAATATTGTTTGAATTTATATGATTTTCTAATAGGTTCATGGTTGTGTTTATTGGTACATTGGTGAATAATGAAACAACGTCAAAGCTAACTATGTTATAATTGGAAAAAGTTAAGGTATTTGTTTTTTGTATGAGGTGTTGAGAATTTTTGATGTGTGATGTGGAGATGTTTCCTATTAGAGGGGTGAGTTCATCTGATAACCATTTGGCAAGTTTATATGTAATGTTATTGATATTAGATATTATTGGACGTAAAGGAGTATTGTCTTTATGTATTTTTGGGATGGCGTAAAACTGTGATAGGGTTGGTAAATAAGCATTAAATTTTATTATGAGGTCTTCGTTGTTGGGTAGAATATTGGTTAAAGATTTATTGAAGGACTGTTGTGAATTTTTTAAAGGATTGTTCATGATTTCGGTGTAAATGGAATGGTCGTTAAGTAATTGAAATGATTTGTTTAAATAAAAAAATATATACCTCCCGATATTAAAAAATCATTTAATCGATCTTTCGTCCAACAGATTAATAGCACCTATTCAAAATACTAAAAACAGAAAGCTAACTGAATCATTCTTAATAAAAAAAACTCCAAGAATTTCAATAATCAAGCAGGCAATCCATCAATAGATAATGTCACTAATTTCTATATAAAAAATTCGACCAAGCTCAACAAAATCCTGAAGTCTATTTAATCTCAATATTTTGAAACTTATTTAACTACTACACCAGGTTGCCAACAAAAAAGAGAGTTAAATTTGGATCCTTCTTCAATCATTCACATCAGTTCCTGAGGATGCATACCGCCAACGGATGCGAAAGCTAGAACTAAATCTTAGCTATTTCCTTTTAATTTAATATTAAATTGTTGATAACAAATTTAATGTAAATAAATAGTGTATTAAAAATCATTCCTTGAAGAATTTTTTTTTGGTTTTGTGTCGCCTCAAGGGGATTAAATTATCAATACACATATATTCACTGCGTGCATTGCAGAAGCTTATCAATAATTATGTACCCTGATACCAACCAAGAGGCTTTAATCTTTTTACAACAAAACTATACTACAAAAAAAGTGTTTTACAGGTATGTAGATTCATTAACAACAGCAAATCTACTAAAAAATAATTTAAAATTTCTTAATGACTGCAAAAACGAATGTGTGATCCCGAAAAGTTTAATTCCCAGATTTATTTACTTGGATAAACATTCTCCATTTCCCAATATCTTCCATGATATATTACAAAACCAAATCCAGGGCTTGAAAGTCGATTTGAAAAATAAATTTAGAATAAATTACCTGCATTTCAAACAATTTCAACAAATTTATTACGATTTACATAGAGATTTACAAATGTTTACCATATTAATAGATCATGCCCATAGCATCATGAAAAGGAAGACCAAACTGAGAAATGACCTACATGAGAATAAACTTAACGCTTTGTTTAAGAATAGTCCTTGGTCTAAAAATGCTGATCAGAATATAGTTATAAACCAATCAAACTACCGTTTGTCAGATATAGAAATGACTCTACTAGGATATGGCTTAAATTTTGCCTTGAACAATCGGGATCCATGGCTACCAATGCTCAATAATTTTAATCAGTGGAAAGCAAGAAATCAAGACGGACACAACAACAATGACATACTACTAGGTATTCTTCTTAAACTTCAACTGGACTCGCAATATTATATTTACTACCCTAGAAGATTTCATCAGGCACTTTCTAAACTTCAAAAAAAACCAAATATCACGATTTCCCGATCTGACAAAGGTAAAAAAATAGTTATTATGAATAGTGTTGAATATTTAAACAAATCATTTCAATTACTTAACGACCATTCCATTTACACCGAAATCATGAACAATCCTTTAAAAAATTCACAACAGTCCTTCAATAAATCTTTAACCAATATTCTACCCAACAACGAAGACCTCATAATAAAATTTAATGCTTATTTACCAACCCTATCACAGTTTTACGCCATCCCAAAAATACATAAAGACAATACTCCATTACGTCCAATAATATCTAATATCAATAACATTACATATAAACTTGCCAAATGGTTATCAGATGAACTCACCCCTCTAATAGGAAACATCTCCACATCACACATCAAAAATTCTCAACACCTCATACAAAAAACAAATACCTTAACTTTTTCCAATTATAACATAGTTAGCTTTGACGTTGTTTCATTATTCACCAATGTACCAATAAACACAACCATGAACCTATTAGAAAATCATATAAATTCAAACAATATTACTTTCTCCATACCTTTCACCCTCATCAAGTCCCTTATACTTCTTACCTTAGAACACGCTTATTTCAAATTTCAAGATAAATATTATAAACAGATATCCGGACTTAGCATGGGCTCTCCTTTATCCCCCACTATCAGCAACATATATATGGAGTTATTTGAAAAATATATTTTATTCACCAACCCCTTATTTCATTCAATAGTTTGGTACCGTTATGTGGATGATGTTCTGGCTTTTATACCAAAAAACACAAACACAAATAATATATTTAATTACATTAATAATATACATCATAATATAAAATTTACAATAGAATATTCAAAAGATAAAGCTATCCCCTTTTTAGATTTACTTATTACATGGTTCAACAATAGTCCTCCTTCTTATCAGATTTTCCGAAAAATCACCGCATCAGATTCCTACATTCATTGGTTTTCGTTTCATGAAGTATCCACAAAAATAGCAGTACTTTCAAATTTGTTCTTGAGAGCCATGAGAAACTGTGACCCTACATACTTAGATAAAGAAAAAAATTTCATTATCAATATTTTTAAAAAACTTAACTATCCTCAATCCGTAATTTATAAAGCACTAAAACTAGCCAAAAATAGATACTTAAATTCTGAACAAAATAATAATAACTTTAAAAACATATTACCAATTCCCAATTTAAATACACAACTAATAAGAAAATATATACCTCCCGATATTAAAAATACAAAATCTAACTTACTAACAATAAAGCATATACCCTTAAACCTAAAAATATTCATACGAATCTCAAATCTGATATATATACTATTCCATGTAAAGGTTTATAAAAAATGCTATATAGGCGAAACAAATAACTTAGATATTAGAATAGATCAGCATTCTCATGACCTACTCAGGGATAAAATTGGTTCATCTTTGACTGCACATAGAAGATCAAAAAATCATTTAATCGATCTTTCGTCCAACAGATTAATAGCACCTATTCAAAATACTAAAAACAGAAAGCTAACTGAATCATTCTTAATAAAAAAAACTCCAAGAATTTCAATAATCAAGCAGGCAATCCATCAATAGATAATGTTACTAATTTCTATTTAAAAAATTCGACCAAGCTCAACAAAATCCTGAAGTCTATTTAATCTCAATATTTTGAAACTTATTTAACTACTACACCAGGTTGCCAACAAAAAAGAGAGTTAAATTTGGATCCTTCTTCAATCATTCACATCAGTTCCTGAGGATGCATACCGCCAACGGATGCGAAAGCTAGAACTAAATCTTAGCTAGGGCGTATTTTTTTTCCTTTTTTAAGTTTAATATTAAATTGGTTCGAAATACAAATTTAATGTAAATAAATAGTGTATTAAAAATCATTCCTTGAAGAATTTTTTGGTTTTGGTTGTCGCCAGGGGATTAATTATTAATATATATATATTATATAATATATATATATATATATATATATATATAATATATATATATATATATACTATATACTATATATTATATATTATATATATAATTATATATATATATATACTATATATTATATATATATATAACAACAACGAGAAGAGAGGAGAGAAGAAGAGAGAGAGGAGGAGGAGAGAGACGAGAGAGAGAGAAGAGAGAGAGAGATAGGAGAGAGGAGAGGAGAGAGAGAGAGAGAGAGAGAGATGAGCAGACGAGAGAGAGAGAGAGAGAGAGGAGAGAGAGAGGAGAGTTACTAAATTTACTATATTTTGTTAATAATTTTAGTTGGAGATTTGAATCTTTTAATAATATAAACCTTTTCTGTTAAACTTAGCAATTTTTAAATGGAGAAGGAGGACAAAAATAAACCTTTAATTTTCGAATATATAATAGAACACCATATACATATTTACCCTATTTCTTAGTTCATACATTAAATTAAATAAATCAATTAAATCTTTAAAAAAATGTTACAACCTTTATACAACAGGAAAATCAAACATTTTCGCTACGAAAATGCAGGACACGGGGCCTTGGAGGCAAAGTTTCTTCTTTAAAGGACTTCTACGAAGGCAAGGTGCTAAATTATATTATCAAACTCAGCTAAAAAAAGAAAAAGCACATTATTATTTAGCATCTAGTTCATTAATTCATTTATTTATTTATTTATTTATATATAATTAACAAAATAATTATTTATAAAATATTTGAGTTATCCATTCCTACAGTTCTCTTTTAGCATATAATTGTTTTTATTTCATTTGTTTCATGAAAATCAGTTAGTGTCGCTTAATTGAAAATTACGTCCTTAGACAAATGTTATATGTATGAAATTTGGAGGCCTAGTTTTTCATATTTAGCAACTTTAAAACAAATGTTTTTCTACTGGAAATTCTTAAGTACATTATTTCCTAACAATCTAGTAAAAAAATTAAATTTCATCGAATATGTAGTTGCTATACCCGTCTTGAAAGTTTGCTCTTCTGTATTTTTGGAGACGGTACGAGCGTTACAATTATATAATGATTAAAAATAGCGTTATTCAATGGCGATGATTCCTTACACTTTTCGTTTAAATTTTTACATAACTCTATATCATTTATACAATGTAATGTATTCTTTCAGATGACCTATTTTCACAAAAAAATAATAGAGAAATTTTATCCATAACTGCAAAATTTTGGAAAGAATATCCTTCACTTCGTATCATAAGGTAATAACTCGTGCATAAGCAACGAAGATTAGCACGGAGCGTTTAGGAGTCGCCTCTGATTAATATTTATATATATATATATATATAGTATACTATATATATATATATATATACTATATATATTATATATTATTATATTATATATACTATATTATATATATATATATATATAGTATATAGATATATATATATATATATATATATATATATATATATATATATATATATATATATTGAAAGTGAAAACTTCCTGAAATCTCTTTTTCTTGAGTTAAACTCATAAACAATTTTGAACATATTACTAGTAACACTGATATTACGACTATTAGGAAAATAATTTCATTACATTAAATTTTTTATATTTAAATGGTTTTCAATATCCATTGAAATTTAATATTTTATACTTTTTATACTTCACGGAAACATAAATATAAAAATATATTAAATTGAATTTTAAATAGAAAAAAAAGCCTTAAAGGCAGTTCTTGCTGCATAATAGAATACGCAATACCAACTTTACATCTACTCTTTTTTTATTGTGGTTGGCGAAATCATAAAGTACCTATATATATATATATAGGTATATATATATAGGATATTATATATATATATATATATACTATATATAATATATATATATAGTATATGTGATATATATATAGTATATATTATATATATATATATATATATAACAGTGAAGGATATATATATATATATTATCATATATATATATATATATATATTATATATATATATATATAATATATATATATATATATATATATATATATGTATATATACAATTATATTATATATATATATATATATAATATATATTTAATATATATATTTATCGTCAAATTGGAGAAAACTGGCAAGAATTAGGAAAAATCAAAATTTCAAGTTACACCCATACGTAAGCGTTTTCGTATTTAGCATTTTGTTTCACGCTCGATAAGACAATTTCTTACGCATTTACAGAACGGTTCGGCCCAAAACGACCAGACGAAGGAATTCTTTATTCTTATAAACTTGTTTACAAACATTTGGAATCAGCTATTGCATAATCAGTGTTTGGAATGATGTTTTCGGGGGAGGATATCCCTCTCTCTCTCCTCTCCTCTCTCTCTCTACGTCTCTCCTATATATATATATATATTATATATATATAATATAATATATATATATATATATCATATATATATATATGTTTTCCTTACATATATATATACTATATATATATATATATATATATATGTATTTGTTACAAAAAAAAACAAATAAACAAAAAGTAAAACAATGAAAAACCAGTATGCATCTTGTAAACAATCTTCATCAGAAGATATGACCGAGCTGAAATTTAAACCATTTTTCCGAAGATGGATTCAACAGAGGTGTTTGAACAGCAAAATTGTATATCGGATGAGGGCCAATATCGTCGAAAACATATCATTTGCATTTTCTTAATGAATC
>JABUQX010108732.1:0-5000 GCA_015478945.1 Trachelipus rathkii | reverse complement strand
GACGAGAGAGAGAGAGATGAGAGGGGAGATAGGAGAGAGATGAGACGATTTGATAGAGAGATGAGAGAGAGAGAGAAGAGAAGAGTAGCGCACTCGCAGACGATGAAATCTACCTCCATTTGGTTTATGGGTGCAGGGTCTCCATGACATTCCAGTACCTAACGGTTCGGGCCCCTCTCTCGCGTTTCAGTATCCACACTTATCCTTCCAAGGACAACATCTTGCAGCCATCACCCTATATCCGCATACCATATACCAATACTCAACCAATATCCACAACCCTCTTCTAGACAACATTCTTACAGACATCCCTATTTCTTGTATCTCTGTGTGTGTGGGAGAAAGAATTGCCCACATCGTATGTCCTGCGTGTCGTAGAAGGGTACTAAAGGGATAGTGGTAGTTGGGTTGGCTGCCCACAACCACGTATCTTTTGACGGAATGCTAATGATACCCCTGAGAAGGTGGTTCGCCGTAAGTGACTTCTATTCTTTCGACGAATGTATGAAAATTCGTATGGGGTACCTTGGTAAATGTTTAGAGGAATAAAATGTTGGGAGATAGCAGGAGAGGTGATGATGTATTTAGAAAGGGGGCAAATTTCATTTGCTCGCTGTGACTGAAACAAAGATAAAGGAAACGGTGAAAATGAGTGTTGTGATGTGAAATGTGTATGTGCTGGTGTGGAAAGAAATGAGAGGGGGAGAGGAGTTGCAATTCTAATAAGTGACCTGTGGTATAGAACTATGGTAGATAAATTGTGTTTTTGTGAGTACTAGAATTCTAATGGTTAAATTTAAGTTTGAAAAGGTCAAAGTCTGTGTGGTTGTGACATGGGTCCATCTGAGGGTAATGCGAAGAGTAGTGCGAATTTTGTTTGAGATAATCTGAATAATCTGTTTTGGATGGGGGAGTACAAGCTTCAGATTTGATTGTGTTGGGTGCCTAAATTGTTGGATACGTGACAAAAAAAAGGGATTGTATAAGCAGGTGCGTTTGGGGTGTCGAGAGGAAAATATGGAAGGTAGGAAAGGTTGATTTGATTTTCTCGTGAGGAGAGAGGTATGTGTCTAAGTAATACTTTCTTTTAGCAAGAGTATTTCATAATGTATACTAGAGTTGGTATAGGTACAAATGGTATCTAAGTGAAAAGTATGATCGATTTTGTGTTGGTGAAGAAGGAGATGTTGAAGTAGGTGTTGGATGTTAAATCAGTGAGGGGGTTAGGAATGGGATTATCGAATCATTATGTTGTTTTATGTAAATTAAGTTATTGGGGGCTTCGATGGAAGGGAAGGTGATAAGGAAGGACGTGGCGGTAGAATTAAGAGTGAAAGAAAGTGAAACCAAGGTAATAGGGGTAAGTATTTGAGTGCTCCCGGCAAATAAATCAGTGGAATGTGAACAAGTTGAAAAACTGAAAATCTGGAAGTAAATGAGAAGCGGTTTTTGGCAGGTAAAAAAAGTATGTGGATGTGGCTAAAGTAGGAATAAAAATGTTAACAGCGAGTGTGGCGGAATGAAGAGGGTGATGCAAGTGGTTAAAAGTAAAAAAAGAAGCGTGGTTAAATGTACTATGATGAGTTTTCAAAGAAAAGATGTTTGGAATTATATAAGGAGGAAAAAAGAAATACTAAAATATGCGTAGGTAGGAGGAAAAAAAGAAGATTTAACATGAACAATTGGGAGGATGATGAATGGACAACAAAGGGAATGCGTAATCTCTTCTGGAAGGAATCGCGAAAAAGTTAAGAATGAGAATAAAAGGAATCTGCTTAGAGAATATGAATAGGGATGGTGCTTTCGTAACTGATGAATGATGTGAGGAGAGTGTGAGGGAAACACTTCGGAATAATCTGATAACATTGGCAAGTAATAAAGAGGTGATATGATGTGCTGTGGTTTGCATGGTGCAAGAAGGAATAGGATATTTTGGGATGAGGTCATTAGTAACGAGGAGGTAATAGGGTAGGAGTGAGAAAGTTGAAGAATGGCAAATCTGCAGGTATAGATGGGAAAATTACTGGTGAAATTGATCAAGAACGGAAGCGAATGGTGATTGGGTGGATTTGGAAGTTTGTGTACCAAGCGTTATGGATTATATTCCAGTTACAGGAGGAGAGCAGTAATATTACCCTATAGAGGGGTAAGGGAGATAAGGTAAACTGTAGGAATTATAGGGGATTAGTTTATTGCGTGTTGTAGGGAGATTATATGCTAGGATTTTGGTGCGAAAGAGTTTGTCGAATGACTGAAGACTGATTGGTGAAGAACAAGATGCGTTTAGAGTGGGTAGAGGGTGTACCTCGTGGATTGAAATCTTTACACTATGGAAACAAACTGAGATGACGAAAATAGATAGAGACGAGAAAGAATACAAATTTGTATCTTAGTTTTTATGGCAGTTTTTACGTGCAACAGGCATATAATGAATAGGATTAATTAGGGAGCTCATGGCCGAGCTCGTTTTTTATTATTTACATTAGGTGTTTGCGGCCTGCCTGGTAGGGCGTTCTGATATGGAAATTCAAAAGTATGTATTACGAAAGTGAAGCTGTGTATAAGAATTACATTAAAGTTGAAAGTGATTTGGTGTTAATATTAAATAGCTGAGTGAGAGGCAGGATGTGTATGTCTCCTTGGTTATTCCAATTCTGTATATGGATGGGCGTTTGGAATCAATTAGGAGCTTCAGTGGTGGCATGGGAAAGGTTGTTCAGAATGACGAAGAAAGAGTAAAACTCGCTGGAGGGCTGCCGTGCCTAACCTATTTATATAGGCGGATGATTTGGTTTGAGGCGCGAATCTGAAGAGACGTTTGAGAGAATTGGATAGAGAGATGTGGTCAGTGGTGTGCAAAAGGAGAGTTTGAAAGTAAACGTGGATAAGACTAAGGTTATGGTTGTGAAGTGAGACAGTCCTCCGGTGTGAGGTTATGCTGAATGGTGACCAACTGAAACAAGTGTCTGAGATTAAATACTTGCAATATTAGTTGGATGAAAAGAGAATCCAGATGATGCAGAGTTGTAGTAGGAAAGTTCGTGAGTGTAGGAAGGTTGCTGGAGCAATTAAATCCTTGGTGGATGTAAAGGGGGACTAAGATTTGAGTGTGCTAGGGGCTTACATGAGGGTATGTTGTTATCTGTGTTAATGTATTAGTAGTGAAACTATGATCTGGAGATAAGAGGGTATAGATCTAAAGTACAATGTGACTCAGATTGTACAATCTTAAGTATAACACAGGGTGTGAAAGGAATTTATTTTAAAATATGAGAATGACGCAATTTAGGGCAGTTGTGCTGGTGTGAAGAAAGGAGTAAATGGAAAAATGAAGTACATTTGAGATGGTTTTGTGCGTCACTGTTGGAAAGATGAACGATAGTCGGTTGGTTAACGGATGTATAGCAGAGAGTGTGCTGGGAGTCGTCCGGCTAGGAGACCGAAGTAAAAGTGGATTGAGTCAGTAAAGGAATGCTGGAGTGGAGGAAATGTGAGGTTTGGCAGAGGACCGAGAAAGAAGATTGATAATGGTGAAGTTGAATATGATCTCGAGCTTTGTGAGGAGGCGGGCTATTTGTTGCCCAACCACCGGCTAAGGGATGAATCCTGCATTGACAAAGATTTGCATAGTAAGCTCCGTGTCGCGGTTCCATTGAAGCATTACGGGGATTTTACTGACTGATGTGAGTTTCACTAAAGGGTATAAAGGGCGGTAAGATGGGCTCTCTTGAAGAGGTTGACGTCATATCTCTTTTAGTGCTTCTTTCTGTTTTCCAGTGCATGCTTACGCACCTTACCCCCAGTCTTTGGGCAAAGAGGAAGATAACGTTGATGAATACTATAATCATAATTATATATATATATAATTATAACATATAGTATATATATATATATATATATACTATAGTATATATTATATATATATATAATTATATATATATATATATATATATACTATATATATATATATATAATATATGCCAGTCTCCAGATTAGCTGACCACCTTGTTATCTGCAAAAACTTCGTAGCTACATAAAGTGATGGTATTTTTTGGAAACTCGGTTGAACATTTAATGCAGGGAAACAAAAAAAATATTTTAATAATTATTAATTACAATCCTTAAAATTAAAATTAGTTTAAAATAACATCTCAACATCTGACGCCTGGCAGGAAAATATTAGGCTTGTTACCCATAAAAAAATATCCGTTCTTCTCTTCATATCATTTCGATAATTTAAGGGCTAACTTTCTTAACAACACTCATGCATTTTTCAAATTTTTTATTAATAATTAACTTAAAAAAACTGTTTTTAATTTGTAAAAAATCATTTCATCCACCATCATGGTCGGGGGAGATACCCTTGTGTTGCCATTCATTTACGTTAACTAAATTTAAAAGGAAAAAAATTTTCATTCCATTCTTTTCATTCGTACTTTTAAGATATTCTGCCGTTGCCTAATATTGGGTTCATGATCGCAGATTTATTTGGGGGGAAGCGCGATTGAGAACGTACATCAAAACATATTATTATTTTTTTATTTTTTATTTTACTTTCCGCATTAAAATGTTTAGTGATCAAAAATATTATCAGTTTCATGTGTTATTCATGTAGTTTAAGTTACAGGGTACAGCTAATCTGGAGGCTGACCATATATGGCTTAATGTTAGATAGACTGACAGATTTTTTATTTACAACTCCGAGGTTGCCAGGAATTGTCTCTTTTATTAAGCATGGTTGTGTCCTTTCTTATTATATAAGTTAAAGACACATTATTCGGCACGGTTTTGAAGTAGTTCTATATTTGATCTTTATTGGAATGAATGTGTTATACTAGATTGTAACATTTTCTGATAAAGCACGTTGCTAGCATTGATAATGTATTGTAAGTATAATTTTAGATTCTAAAACTTGTCAGATGCGATACGAACTCTAGTATTTCATAATAAAATTAATTTTTTCGCTTTCCGGTGCCTAAAGTAATTGTGCGAAAGCGATT
>JABUQX010108731.1:5000-7500 GCA_015478945.1 Trachelipus rathkii | reverse complement strand
ACCCCGACATGGAAAGTTGAAGAAGGCGGGGCAACAGTTCAAAAGACAAAGAGAGATCGGAGAGATGCAGTGAGAGTGAGAAAGTAGGAGACGACACTGCAGTAATAGAGAGATGAGAAAGTTCAAGTGTCAAAGGAAAAATTTGTGAAATCTTAGAAATCTTTGAAATCATAAGAAAAATCTTGGAATCCTTAGAAATCTTAGATCTTTTAGAAACTTTAACAGAAATCCTAGATATCTTATAAATCTTAAGAGAAATCTTATAAATCATAGAAATTTTTAGAGAAATTTTAGAAATCTTAGAAATTTTAAGAGAAATCTGACAAATCTTAGAAATTTTAACAGAAATCTTAGAAATCTTATGAAAAATCCTAGAAGAAGAACTGTATGTGAGAAACCACACCATAAAAGAAAGAGCGTCACCATTATACATATTAAGACAATAATGTGAGGTAAATAAGTTATAAAGGCATCTAATAAAATCTAAATTCAGTGAAGCTTGCTTGACCAGTGATACAAAGTGTCTCTTCGAAGCAAGATCACGGGAAAAGAAACTGCCAAGAAAATTAAGGACAAAAAAATGATTGATATTAGTAAAAAGATCAATTTATGAAGGAACTGAGTATTTGACACAATTAAACTATTTTTTTCCTTAACCCAATCAGAAATAAGAGAGTGATCAGAGGTCAGTTGCTTCAAGGCCACGGTAGATGATTTGCTGAAATGTCATAGATCAAAGAACTAGGAATCGGAAAGAATGGAAAGAACATCAGTAGAAATGAAATTTGTGAAATTAAGATATTCTCTAATCTTATTAATTAATAATAAATTATATTCTCAAAACTTATTAATTAAAGATAAATTCGAAACCTTTAGGTTAAAGAGAAGTTAAAACAATAGTATTATGTGGCAAGGGTGAATAGGAAAAGGAAAAGCTCTTCCAGAATTAAGGGAAAATCAAAGCTGATAGGCAACAAAGAAAAAGTTTGCTAAAACTCGGTGCATACACCAGCTTTAAGAATCACAGAAGACATAATAATGTCAAATCTATATATACGTTCTGAGTATTAAGCTCAGAGCGATTGAAATCTCGTTATTAAAGGTAATTGCAATATTTGGCACAATTTAGTTGGATAGAAAAGGTGTAGGGAAAGAAATAACTCCTGAAATGTCTAATGTGAAATTAGAGCCTATTATTTGAGCTAAGACTTCATTTAGAATAAGGTAAGATGGCTGTTGTTTCAATGCAGGAAATTATACAAGGGTAAAGACGAGAGACGAGGAAGCAAAGTTGGAGCTGCTATTTTTTCAAAATATCAGAAAGTATTTAAGAAAGGTTGACCACAAAGGAGAAAATAGATATTACCATTGTGACGAATAAACAAACTTTGCACGATTTAGAAATGAAATATATGTACCATAAAATTTCTGTAACTTAAAGACGATGATAATTACTGAAAGCAGCGCTCCTGTCACGACTAACACTAGAAAAATCAGAATTAAACTAAGGTTTTTATAAATAGCAGATGGAGGGAAGGCTATGAATTATACACCTCTATTCCAATAAGTTTCATTTAAAATTAGTTTTGTATTCACTAAAAGGAGCATTTCACATCGAAGCATTATTCACTTCACATGAAATCAATAAAGTTCAACCAGTTGGTAACATCAAAATAACGAAACCTTTCATCGAAAAAACATGTACCTTTATTGCAGAGCATCTACGGAGATTAAAGAGAACGCAGAGATAAAATAGATGATCGGAGGAGCCCTAAAATGGGAATATTAAGACAGAATCAGAAGAAAATTTGATATTTAGAAAAAGTCTGGTATTTTGAGTTCAGCTCTAAAGCGATTAAGGATACGGGTAAAGTGCTGCACTATCTAGTCAAGGTTGTTAAGGAAACAGAAATGGTAAAGGAATTCACCAGCTGATTCTTGAGATTTTTGGAAATAATTTTTCTGAAATAAATTTTGAAATTCCTAGATTGATGAATTCAGAGAAATGAAAAGACGAGTGATTGAGTTAAATTTTGGAATTTAGATAGTTAAAGAATTTAATACTGTTTGTTTGTAGTAAGTATATAAATAAACATAATAGATGATTCTAGTTGATGAAAGGTAAGGTAGCGTAAGTGAAACGGTATAAAAATTGAAAGAATTCAAATTGGAAACAAAGAGAGCTGAAAATATCCTGGCGAATGTAAGGGCAGATTCAACCTTTGAATGGAGATTGAGAATAGAGAGTAAGAGGCAAATAGAGAGTAGGGCATGCGGTCAGATCTCTCAAACAACTGTTTCGTTTAAGAAAGAGAAGTGAGATCTAATTGTAGAGGGATGGTGTTCATCAAATTGGGATACAATATAGAGTGGAACTGGTGCACTTGTTAGAGAAAAATGAAAACTAAGTAATAAGGTCAACAAGTGAAATTTTATCATTACTATTTATCATTTATGTGTACTCGAAATTATCGTGATGATTGGAAGAGAGAGAAATCGA
>JABUQX010108730.1:0-10000 GCA_015478945.1 Trachelipus rathkii | reverse complement strand
TTTTATGAATTTGAAAAAAACTAGCAATAAAATACCTTTCAGCTCCACCGTCATCAGTCGAAAGTGAAAAAATATTTAGAACAGGAGGAAATATTTATGAAGCCACAAGAAATAGGTTATCCCCTGAAAATGGAGAACTGCTAATGTTCTGCATTTTAACATGAGCTTATTCAAATGAAGTTTAGTTTAATATCTTTAACTACGAAACTTTTCAATTTTCATTAATTATTTTTAATATGTGAATGGTTTGCTATAGGTAAGAAATAGTTATTTACTTTTTGTTTTATTACTTTGTATATAACACTGGTAAACATGAAATTTCTTGGACGGGGTTTTGCAATTGATTATTGATGTGCTGATTCCAAAAATGTAATCGGTTTTTGCATATCACATCGCATTTGTGAGATATTGTGTGTAACACAGATTTGTAAAATTTTATGATTTTTACCTTTTTCAAGAAGGGTCTATCACAATTATTGGGATATATATATATATATATATATATATATTATATATATATAGAAACTTTTTCTTTATATCGATAAATGTATATATATTCATTCATATATATATATAACATATATATATACTCTATATATATATAAATATACTATATATATATATATCACTTCTTCTTTATATATAACAACTTATATATATATATATATATATATATATAGCATATATATATGTAATAACCAACAGCAATAACCAGCACCAACAGCAACAACATATATATATATATGTTGCCATATGTAACATATATTATATATAATATATATATATATATGCTTTCTTGCTCTTCTGCGCCACTGTATATATAACCCACTTAGTACCAGCAATAATAGCATAACCAACATATATACTGCTAATGTAATATATATATATATAGCATATATATATATATACTATATATCATAATATATATATATATATATAATAACTGTAACAACCTTAATAACCAATATAACTATAACTATATATATATATATATATATATATATATTGGATATTGTAAGCTTACCAATGATATGATACATGTCTTTGATAGATATATGTTAAACATATAATACAACTATGAATAAAGAGTAATATGGGACAACAATGAATGTAATAGAAGGAATGGGTTTAGTTAATGTAAACATACCTACGATGGTAGTAACTTTCTCTTCGTAGACGATCTACTGTGCATAGCGTCTGGAATATCCCTCATCAAGCTCCAACAATAGTCGGCCATCATATTGATATCCCACTTGCCCTGGTAACGTCCTTCCATGAACTTTAGATCTTGATGGAAGCGTTCACCCTGCTCATCACTAACATCGCCTAGGTTATCCGGAAATTTTCTTAGGTGAGAATGTAAGTAGTGCAACTTTATACTCATTCTACATCCATGAGAATGAAAACTGTCTAGCAGTTCCTGTACAATGTTAGTGGTTCTCGGCTTTCCTGTTCCCCAGAAAATTCTGTGCTACATCTGAAAAAGAAATCCACGCTCTTGCCTCTAACACAGTCATTGTTGTAGCAAAGGCAGCATCACGGAGGAGTGTCCGTATTTGTGGGCCATCAAATATCCCAGCTTTTTTCTTCTCGTCACTCAGACCAGGAAACGTTGAGCATATATAGCGGAAGCATTCACCATCATGGTCCAGGGCCTTCACAAATTGTTTCATCAAACCAAGTTTTATGTGTAGTGGAGGTAAGATGATGTTTTCTCTCTGTACAAGTGGTTCACGTACGATGTTCCTGTCACCTGGCGTCAAGGTTTCCCTCGGTGGCCATTCTCTTTTGGTCCAGTGATCCTTTGCCGCCCGGCTGTCCCAATAGCACAGGAAGCAGGTATATTTGGTGAAACCTGCTTGCTGACTGAGCAAAATGTTTACCATTTTGAGGTCGACGCATATTTACCATCCATGTACCAGATATTGTAGCCTCTCCAAACTGTCTTGATTTTTGCATACTCCTCTCTCATCCGTACCGAGTACCCTACTGGAACCGAAGCATACCTGTTGCCGTTGTGTAACAACACACACTTTAAACTGCTCTTGGAAGTGTCAATAAACAGTCGCCACTCACCTGCATCGTATGCTGGGAGTCCCATAGCAAGTAGTAGGCCTGCAACTTCACTGCAATACACAAGGTTACCATCTGACTGGAAGAGCCTCCGCAGCTCTGCTTCTCTGTTACGATAAAATGTTACTCTTGTGCCATGGTTCAGTAGTCATTTTTCATGCAACCTCGAAGCCAACAGCTCAGGACAACTTCGGCAAATACAACTCTCATACAAGATCGTTCAGTTCACCCTGGGTGAACAATGACGGACCATCCGACTGTATTTCAGATGGATGATAGACATCATCCAGGTCATTGGCATCCATACATGTAGACATACTAAAGTTACCACATGCTTCCCGAATATCGACCGCAGTAAACTTGCTACTACTGTAGATATATGCGGAAGGTAACGTCTATACAGCCTACGTAGTGCGCACATGAATTTTGTCATTCCTAAGGAATATGCAAAAATAGGGATCCATGATTGCACGAAAACGGGATGTGATACAGCAAATCCGAGAATATATATATGGAATCAGCACCTCCAGCTACTATATATCTGCTACAAAGTCCATCCAAGAAAAATTTCACCTTTTTTTGTTGACCAGTGTAAGTTTTCTTTATTTTTTCCTAAATGGATGACCGAACTTTGAAATAACTATTCGGCCGAATAGCAAAGTGATTATTCGGCCGAATATTCGGTATTCGGCCGAATACTTTTAGCCGAATATTCGGTATTCGGTATTCGGCTTTTTCACTATTCGGCAGTCTAATATATATATATATATATATATATATATATATATATAGCATATACTCTTTCAACATAATAGCTAATAACCAACTTAATAATAGCCAGCCAACAATATATATAGCCAACAATATGCTGCTCTTTCTTATAACCACTCTGCCGCTAACCAACTTAACTAACAATATATGATGTGTGTGATGTGTGTGTGATGATAGTGTGTGTGTGTGTGTGTGAATAAGCAGTAAAAACTAAAATATTGCGTCATCAATATGATGTAAAAGAGCACATTACTGTAGGATCTCATGTACGTAATTAGATTTACACCTGTATGTATAAAACTGTGTAAAAGCCCCCCTACCACTGAAATTATTATTATTTTTATTTTTATTATTATTATTATTATTATTATTATTATTATTATTATTATTATTATTATTATTATTATTATTATTATTATTATTATTATTATGTAGTAGTAGTAGTAGTAGTAGTAGTAGTAGTAGTAGTAGTAGTATGTTGTAGTATGTTGTAGTAGTAGTAGTTGTGGTGGTGGTGGTGGTGGTAGTAGTAGTAGTAGTAGTAGTAGTAGTAGTAGTAGTAGTAGTAGTAGTAGTAGTAGTAGTAGTGTAAAAAAAAAGTGGACTATAATCTATGTCTTAAATAAATTAGCTTCAATACGTAATACAATCTTAATAAGACATCATTTCCTTTCACAAAAATGATTGATTAGATGTCACTATGATTGAAAGACATTTTTATGCCTAAAAGATATGAGTAAAAACACACGCACACACACCTACACACACAGACACACACACACATATATATATATATATATATATATATATATATATATATAACATATATATATATATATATATATATATATATATATATATATATATATATATATACATATATATATATATATATATAATATATATAATATATAATATATATATATGTAATAATATGTAATAACAACTTATAACTATATATATATATATATATGTATAATAATAATATATATATATATATGCATATATATATATATAATTCATATCTATATCTTAATAACATATATATATATAATATCTTCATAATATGTATGTATATATATATGTAACCAATAATAATATATATAATGTATACATATATATGTATACGTATATATGTATACATATATCACTACTCATATACATATGCTCTATATAATAATATATATATATGTATATATGTATATATATATATATATATATATAATAACTTTATATATATATATATGTATATATTTTGTAATAATATATCATATAGCAATAATAACAATAACTTAACCTTAACCAGCAACAGCAACCAATATATATATGTTTTATAATATATATTATATATATATAAAATATGTATATATATGTATATATAATATATAATAATAATAATCTTAATAATAATATATATATATATATATATAATATATATATATATATGTATACATATATATATATATATATATATAACTTAATATATATATAATAATAACAATAATATATATATATATATATATATAACTCTATATATATATATATACTCTCCATATATATATATATATATACATATATATATATATATATATATATTTCTATGTGCTGCTGTATATATGCTCTCTCTCTGCTGCTGTATATATATATATATATATATCGGATTCCGGTGATGTGGCTGGTGCCGCTACGCCTTCGCCATGGACATGCTTTGGATGCACGTTCTTTTTTCATTAATTTCTCGGTCTCCATTCTGATTTCCCCTTTTTTGAACACCACCCCTCTTCATCCAATACTCACCTTTTCTTTTAATCTAACGAAGATCAGGTGTTTGAAATCTCCGACAGGAAACTCTACTTCTCCTTCTTCAGAAATCATTATTTTTAGTTAATTTCAATATTCACCACCAGCAATGGCTTTCTTATACTTCTTATACTTCCTATTATTATACTTCTTATACTTTCTTATCCTCAAGACAATATCGGTACATTTGTCTCAAATTTCTCTATCCAGAATGATTTTGAGAAGTTGGTGCAGCTCCTTACCAGCATTCGTGATCGCCTTGGAGATGAATCCAACGTTCTTGATCTTTTTATAACCTCAAATCTTTCTCCTTACACTGTTAAACTCTTTCTACCTTTGGGTTCCTCCGTTCACCTTTTCTCTGTATCCTGTTCAACATCTTCAAATCTTCCACAGGAAAAAATCTATGCCTACCGCGAGAAGATGATTTTTTTCGGTGCTGAAAAATGGTCGAACTTGCGATCGCACTTCTTTTATTTTCCTTGGAGTGAATATTACTTCAGCTGGAGGTGTATCTCTGGTTTCGGGAAGTGCATAACCGAGGTAATTTTCTCCGGCATGGAGGCATTTATTCCATTATATATTCTTTCTTTTCAACTAAAAGTTAGAAACCTTGGATTAACTCTGCTTGTTCTCCTGCTATTCGCCACAAGGACGCTGCCCTCAGGAACCAACGTCTTCTTCAAGATCCAGAAACTCACGCAACTTATATTTCTTTCCAGGATGGGGTAAAATTTATTCTCCATGACCCTAAAAACTTTTTCCCCCGGAAAAAAAATGCAATAATCATTCTGGTTCCTCTTCATCACTTCCTTTCTGACATTAAGTAAAAAAATGTTAACTCTAACTATTCTTCTTCCTCTTTCTCTCCTCCAGCATCTTTCGAAGGCACAAGGGCCAGTTTATTTCATTTCAGATAACTAGTATTGCTTTCATAAGAAGCGCTCTACTGGCTATCTTCTTTCTCTTATCTCCGACTCTTGGTTCTCTGCTCTTCTGCATTTCAATGAATCTTTTGCTGTGGGGCTAGACATATGGAAAGATTTCGATAGAGTTTGGAGCAAAGCTTTCATCTCTATTCTTCTCTCCCTGTGGCCTTTTCTCTGATTTCGTTTTCGGTCGTTCTATAACAGCCGTCATAGACGGCCACCTTCCATCCATTAAATCCATTAATAGTGGTGTTCCTCATGGTTATGTTCTATCCTCAACTCTTTTTCTATTTTTCATTAATGACATCTCTGTTACTTCATAAACTATCAACTCCGATGCCGACGAATCCATCCTTTGTTTTTCCTTTTATTTTGAAAGACCCCCACTCAACAATAATATACCTTGGATGACGCTCTGCTTGTTCTCTAGTACTGTCGTTTAGAATGCTCTTCTACCACTGTGTACATCCTCGCTTTGAAACTCAATTGGTCAATATTGTTTTTTATGTATGAGTTTTCGTAAAACTTTTTTTTTCATAGAAATGTTGGCATTCTTTGCGTTCCTACCTACTCACGATCCTTCTGTGCATATGCCAAAAAAAAAAAATTGTAAATCAGTAACTCTATTTTTTTCTCTTTTCCAACTACCTTGATTCACCATATGTAAAACTGTTGTTAGCTAAGAAATTGAATCTATATTAGACTTCGACCTATATGTCTCTAATTCACACTCTAAATAACGGAAACAGTATCCCAGATGATTATTCACCTTATTAATACATGCCATATCCCTCCACTCCGTACCTCATAGACAACAAAACATACATAGCTACAAAACTTTCTTCAAAACAGATGTTATTTACTTTCCACCAAATAAATAACATAATATTTGGAAATTCTGAATTGGATCCAATTTAACTTCACCTGTAATCCTATTAAAATTAGTGGTTCCGAGCTTGCACCCTGCCTATTTGTAAAACTTCTCAATCCAAAAACAATCCCTTATTCACTTCTACACTTCTATTATTTAGTTCTATTAAATAGTTCTATTTCTATTTGTGAGATTTACCGAAAAAAAAAGGAGTTGCACGCAGTCTACCACAAAAGCATAACAAATTGATATCAGATAAAAAGAGCAAACCTCAAAAACTATGCGATAATTTTCTTGCATTATAACGAGAATTCAATGAGTTCAGGTAAATAACCTCTCGACAACATAATAATATACAAATATATAAACAATGAAAAAAATTCTTTAGAGATGCACATTAGTAACAATCTATTAACTACTAATGTTTAGATCACCAGGTAAACGCTAAACTGGCAACCAAAAGGCAGAACTAGCCGCCAAAAATAAGGCTCGAAAAAGGAGAAAAACCTTGGTCGACAAGAAGTCACCAAAAAAAATGGTCGAACACAGACACAGAAAAAACTGAAAAAAATTCTACAAAATACACCAAGCACCGTAGGCGATAATATAATTATAAATAGGATTAAAGGTCTTAAAGATATAGTATATAAAATTAAGGTCTTAACAAAAGTCTAAGGAACCCTCCAACGCATATAAAAGTCTATAATTGATATGGATGTCGCTTAATATGGAAAACTGACTAAATAACCCAATTAAAAACAACCTTCAACCATACAATTAGCACCAAAAATAGTCGAACCAGTAAAAAAAACTGTACAAAAAAACCGCACCCTACATCCGCCATACAAATAATCTCAGACACCTAAGCCAACCCTCCGGACCAACCCCTTCTCGCTCCAAACAATTTACTCCTTCTGATTATTACACCATCCATCCAGCAAGATCACCACCCTGCTTCCAGAAACCTGCTCTATAGATAGAGAATGATAATGAGTTCATTACTATTTAAAATATATGTACGAATTATAATCTGTGTTCTTCATAGCTCTTTTCAATCCTCAAAATTTTTCCATCTTTTCATGAAACAAGGTACCTGTTAATTTTGTCAACCATTCATATCATATATACCATCCATATACATCGCACGAAACGACTACCAAAAAAAACCCCCGCATTCTAAAATAACTTACTTTTCATATCAGAAAAACAAAAAACTTACAAACACATTAATAGTGGTGTAATAAACACAAAAAGATTTATGAAAAAAAAGTTAGGAAACTAAAGAAAAAAAAAAAAAAAAAAAAAAAAAAAAAGAATAACACGGCAGATAACCCAAAATATGGAATGATCGAAACAAGTAACCAAAAACAAAACAACACAACCAACAAAATGAGAAAAGCTACATTCTTCATAACTTAGAATTGGAGGCAGAAAAAAGTCAACGCAAAATAAATAATTCTGTTGCAAAATTTACAAACAAAGAAGAAAATGACTCGTCTTTAACGAAAGAGAGAAAAAAAACAAAATGAAACAGAAAAAAAAAAAAAAACAAGAAAGCGAGAAAAGAGAGAGAGAGAAGAGAGAGCCCTTACTCTACAAGCACAAGAACACAAGACCAGACGAGAGAGACGAGAGAGAAGAAGAGTAAAGGGTAAATCCATTATTCTCCATAACACTCCTGATAAAGCTCTTTGATTTACCTTATACTATTGTAATATATATTTTCATACCACCCAACAACCTAATTACTTCCTCTTATAGGAGAGGTTTGTTCGCCATGAATGGAGCAATTGGGTATCAATATATTGTTGGCAACATCAAAAAATTGTTCCCACACAAGCCCTCCTTGATGGAGGTGGAGTCATAAGGCTCTTTTTGACTTATGAACTCTCTTAAAAAAATCTCTACTCTCGACCGAAGTGAGATTTGATATAATTCACTCTCCTTGACATAATATATTGTATTTAAAACGGACACTCCTCTTCCAAACCCATTTGTCATTAAGTTCATTTCAAGAGAAGTCGAGTATCTTGTGTTTACACAAGCAGTTTCAGAAGTTATATTGCAATCGGTCCATTTTCTTCGACCTCATACCTCACAAGCTATACTAATCTTAAATGTAATTCAGAACATACTTAAGTAAAATCTGAACACTCTTTCCTTTTTCAATATTTCTCACTTTCATAGATAGCATACTTTCAAAAGGCCGATAAATTAGATCATGTAGTCGTGCTTATTGATTTTTCTTTCACCGAACATTTGAGTTGGATTATATTAAGACTCTGGCATTAACCACAAGGGGAGAGCAAATAAGTAGAAAATTAAAAAAAAAAAACAACTCTAATATATTATTAATATTATGAAAAATAGTGATGTTTACAAATGTATTAATTCATATAAAATTGATAAATTTGTTTTTCTATTTTAAAGTATAGTTCTTTTTTTCTGATGTTTTTTTTTCTATTAATTACTTTTTTTTTATTTATTTACCCGGGTGGACGGATTAGAGAACGAAGGAGAAAAAATAGGAGAGCAGTTTTATGGCATCTACAGTGATAAGGAAGTTACTTGAATATAAATTTCCAAGATTGTATTGTGGTATAAGGGTTGTAAGCAAATATAGGACATTCACTCGATAACTATCCTCAGAAATTACAGGTAGGAAATAGTCTTGTAGAGAATACGGTACAATTATCAAATTACAATTGGGATTTAACATCATTGTTCAGATAGACTCGAACACTCCCAGCTTGTTTAGAAGGAGCTTTCAAAGCACGTAGACAAGATTCAAATCAAGTTCGTAAGTATTAGTAAGTGACTAAAAAAGTCTGCCTTGTAGTCGATGGTATTCAAGTCTTTTCTCACAAAATATAGCAAATTTGTTGATACATAACTTGTTTCTGAAATTAAAAATTCTCATTTTTGGAGATCGAAAGTGAGCCCTTTACAATAAGGAGATAGAATTTTTTGGATATTTCATTTGAGAATAAAATAATTACTTAAACCTTCTTTAGGCGTTACAAGGTAATCCACCACTCATGACGGATCTTTACAAGACTCAGAGCAAACAATGTTTCGTACATATAATATTATAACCATCCAAAAATTGGCAGCAGTAATCATTATTGGTTTCAAATCAGCCACCTAGCATTCAATACGAAGTTTGGAATTTACAATCCTAGAAGACCGACTCCCAACATAATACATCACTACCCCCACACCCCCATTCAACCACCCTACAACACTACCCCACCTAACCCTTTCACCCCTCAATATATTACTAGTCCACAATCACTCTCCTACCCCCTCTCCTCACCTCAATCCCCTATCCTATACCCCAAACCTACAACACCCCCCCTCCTACCCTAACCAAACCATATCAAAACATCTCTCCCCTCACACCTAACTAACAACAACCTCTATAGCACCCATCGTACCTCACTATATATAACAACTCCACCAATCCTCCCAACTCCTACATACCTTTCATAAACCTACCTAACCGATCCTACATCAACCATCCACACTAATATATTAATACCCTAATAACACAAAA
>JABUQX010108729.1:35000-40336 GCA_015478945.1 Trachelipus rathkii | reverse complement strand
TCGAACAAGGATATTTCCCTGTAGTTTTTTATAGCCTCCTCCTGTATCTCCTTTTCCCTTATATATTGGAATTATGATTGACTTCCCCACCCCTCTGGTACTTCGCTCTCGTTCCAACACCTATTGAACAATTTCAAATTATTTCTTACATTTTCTTTTATCCCTCTTTTATTAGTTCTATTGGTATCCCATCTTCCCCTGGTGCCTTACCGCTCAGAGCCATTCCAACTCCTTCATAGTGATCTCCTTCCCTTCCTCATCCTCTCCTCTTCAACTATCTCTTCTCCACATGTTCATTCACATTTAACAGTTCTATGAAGTATTCCGTCCATCTCCTGCTTTGTATGGTGATCTCACCAAAACTTCTCCTTGCTTATCCTTGATAAGCTTTAAGCTTTAATCCTCTAAAGGTTTTTGCCAGTCTAAAAATCTTCTCTCTTACTGCTCTCACATTTTCCATAATTTCTTCCTCCTCTCTCTTTGTTATCTCTTCCTTTACTCTTCTTTTCACTCTCTCTGCTTCATTTCTTGTCTCCACATACTGAGCCCTTGTCTGTATAGTTCTATTTATCAACCACCTTTTCATCAATACTGTTTTCCTTTTAATTGCCTCCTTCACCTTTTTAGTCCAATACTTAGAGTGTGTTATTCTCGTTCCTCCTACCCATCTTTTACCCAGAGTTTCTTCTGCTACTCTTTTTACCGATTCTTGTTTCTCCCACATCTCTCCTACTCCTTCTAATTGTTCTAGGTCCTCGCTTATTTTTTCAATATATTCCCTTTTCCTCTCATACTTCTTCAGTGACTCCACTTTAATCATATTTTTCATTTCTTAATTCTGCAACTTTTCTTCCTTCACCTCCAGGTCCGTCACCAACAATCTCTGATTCGAATCCATTATTACTCCAGGTATCACTTTCACAATACTTATTAGCCTACTATCAGACGATATTATATAGTCTATAATAGATCTCTGATTGAATTCTCCTGTGATATTTTTTCATTTATACCTTGTGAACATTGATGAGTCCCTCTGTTGGAAAAGGCCACTCATGATCTTCATTCCCTTCCTTAAAAAGATATCTATCAACATATCTCCTTCAATATTTCTTATCTCCTCTTCATACTGTAAAACCATAATCTCCACCACGTCTCTTCTCCTATCCAGACTTGCATAGAAATCTCCTGTCAGCAACAACAAATACTCTTCTCTTCTTCCATCCTATACCTTTTCCAACATTTCCATGAACTGTCTCTTTTCCTCTTTTGACTTAATGCTTTACTGCTCTAGGGTAAAAAAAAACTCAAATTTTCAATAAACTTTTCCACTTTACTATAATATTTTTATAGAAGAAATTCATATTTATTTTTGTAATAAAAAAAAGAAGTCAAAATAGGACCCAAGGAAATAGATCAATAGATCTTGGTGTGGTAGGAGGGCTGTGGGTGGGTGGTTTGATTTACTAATTTACTGCTTCTCTGTTTTAGGGTTAGTTAAATTAATATTTTTTACTTTATAAACAAAAAAGCTAACAAATACAGAAAAGAAATATTATAACTTAAAGTTCCAGGTTTAAAAAAAATATATTGAACATATAAATGTTAATCCATAAAGTTTAGAAAACGAGATATAAGTTTAATAAAGTTTCAGTTTAAAAGAAAATATAATTAAATATTAAAGGTAACGCCTGCTAATAAAAACAAAAGCAAAATATATGTAAATAAAATGTGCAAAAAGAAATTCAAATTTAAATATTACATTTTAGAAGAAAAATATATTTGTTTATTAAATTTTACGCTTGTCCAAGGCTAAGTTAGAAAAGAGTGAGTGAGTGAGAGAGAGAGAGAGAGAGAGAGAGAGAGAGAGAGAGAGAGAGAGAGAGAGAGAGAGAGAGAGAGAGAGAGAGAGGAGAAGCAGAATTACTAGAACTAACAAGATAAGCGTCCCTTATTAGAGTCCGTATATTTAACAAGGTCTGGTTCCTATAGTTGTTATATTTATGCGTCATATGAATTAATAATACACATAAATAAAGTAAAAATATAATTTAAAGCAACAGATCAATATATCAATGAGAGTGGGAGAGGTGTGGGTGGATGGTTTGCGCTACTAACTTACTGCTGTACTGTCTTATGGTCAATAAAATACAATTTTTTAGTAAACCTTTCCACTTTGCTTCCATATTTTTATACAAAGAACTTATTTTTATGTTGTATTTAAACAACATGTGAGTTCATAATACACAAATTAAAGACTTAATATGACTTAAAACAATAGATCAATATAACACGATTTGGTGGTAAGGGTCAGGTTAGGTAGTTTGGTTACTGCTTTACTGCTTTACTAAGTTCTTTAGGGTCAATGAAACAAATTTTTAATAAAAATTACCAATGAAAGAAAAAATATTTAAAAAATAATAAATATTAGAGTATAAAACAAAATATAATTAAATACTAAAGACAACACTTCCTGCTCTTGCTCCTACTCCGGTTGCGGTGCCGTGCGACTGCAGATACCGTGCAGCACTTTGAGCTGCATTGGTGTACAGATTTCAAACTTCAAAACCATCAATCATCAATCATTATTTAAACATTATTTTTAAAAAAAAAAAAAAAATTTGTTTTATTTTTTTAAACAATTATTTAAAAAAATTTATTTTTTTAAAATATTTTTTATTATTTATTTATTTATTTATTTATTTTTATTTTTTTGTATTCATTTTCAACGTTAACAAATTAATTCAATTTTATTGAATCATTCTGTTCATCCTTTTATGATCACCTGTCATAAAAGGTCATAATTAGCGGTCACGTTTTGTCGATGCTTACCTTACCCATTCCCCTCATTCACCGTTACCCTGCGCTATCTGCACACTAATATATATATATATATATATATATATAATATATATATATATATATTAAAATATATTATCATTCTAATATGCATTCTTAGTGTAAAGGTTGGAATATTCTTCCTTCTACTATTTTTATAAATTTATATGATATATATATATATATATATATATATTTCATATTTTTCTTCCCCTCCCCATGCAAGAAGGAAACGTTGTACATTTAATTATGCTAGTTTGCCTTTCATTTATTTTAATTTATGACTCTATGTTAATATATAATATATAATTATTTTATTTATATATATATAGTTATATTTTGTCTTAAAAATTAAATTATATATTTTATTTAAAATATATATAATATATTATATTATTATATAAATATATATATATATATTATATATATATATATATATATATATATATAATATATATATATATATATATATATATATATATATATATATATTATAATATATATATATATATATATATATATATATTATTATAATATATAAATATATATATATATATATATATATATATATATATATATATATATATATATTATATATATATATATATATATATATTAATATATATATGATATATATTTATATATATATAAAATATATATATATACATAAATATATATATATATATATATATATATATATATATATATATTATATTATATATATATATATATTTAAATATATATATATATATATATATATAATATATATAAGATATATATATATATATATATATATATATATATATATATAAATATATATATAATTATTATAATATATATATATATATATATAATATATATATATATATATATATATATATATATATAGTTATATTATATATATATGGTTTCGGCGTAAGACACTGCTAGTTTGAGGTTATGATAAGTTTGTTAAGTAGACACCACAGAGTAAATCTAAGTATACTTAACAAATCATATCCTAATCTAACGAGCAGGAAAATATATATGTAATGTATAAATTATATATATATATATATAATATATATAATTATAATATATATATATATATATATATATATATATATATATATATATATATATATATATATATATATATATATATATATATATATATATATATTTCCACCACACTTTAAAAAAAATACCAAATAAAAAAATTTTAATTTAATAAAATTTAAAAAAATTTATTAATAAAAAAAATTAAAAAATTTTAATACTGGAAAAAAAACTATCATCAAACCCAAGTTAAAACCAAGCAAATACCCCAACCTCCCTTCTTCATATCGGCTCATGTCACTTCTCTCCTCTTTATGCAAACTAATGGAAAAGACCATATTCACCAAAATCCAATCTATCTTCCATTCCCCTAATCATCAACACGGTTTTAAAAAAATCTCACTCCACCTCAACTGCCCTGACCAATATCACATAAAACATCGTAAACAGTCTAAACAAAACACCATCCCACAGAACAACACTCTTGGCTATAGATATTAGTAAAGCCTTTGACACAATACCAAGAAACATTCTAATCTAAAAATTTTAAATTCCATAAAAATTGCCAAAAATGTTTATCTAATTTTATATCTGAACGCACAGCACAAGAATTCAGCAAGCATCAAAACTCAAAATCGGTAAAACTAAGAAATGGAGTCTCCCAGGGAGCCATCCTATCTCCATTCCTGTTCAACCTCTTTACAGTTGATATCCCTACCCTCTAGTTCCCAACTCAAAAATAAAAACCTACGCAGATAACAGAACTATAACCATATCAGACCCTTCAATACCCTAAGCCACAAATCTCGCTCAGACTTACTTTAAAACTCCTAAAGACTTGGTTATTATCCAACAGAATGTCGGCCTTTGCCGTGAAATCCTCAATCACCTTGATCACCACAGACAGACACCAATCATCCCTTCATCCACAAGTAACCTTAAACAACTCCATCATTCCCCTAAACAAAACACCTAAAATACTCAGAATAAAATTCGATACCCACTTCACCTTTACACCACACATCCAAAACATCATAAGTACGGCAAGTAAAAAACTGAATGTCCTCCGAACTTTATCCCAACACAACTTCAGCAATGAAACAACCACACTCTCAACAACTTTCAAACATTCTCAAAAACTACAATCAAATATGGCTAATTCAGCAGTCTGGTATCCTCTAACCTACTTAACTAATAGAAACCGATTACAAAGAACAAAAATTACGGCTCTACGTACAATTACAGGCTGCCTAAAAACCACCCCTATCCAACACCTGAATGATGAAACAAAAATTCTACCCTTCCTAGACCATCTCGATATGATAGGAGCTTAATTTTAGGCCAAGACTCTCGACCCCTCTCACCCATGCCACTAATACCTACAAAAACACACTATACATCGTTTAAAATCACCCCTATCTTCCGAGGCCCTCTAGTACTGAGAACTTTTCAGAATAGCCTCC
>JABUQX010108729.1:15000-27500 GCA_015478945.1 Trachelipus rathkii | reverse complement strand
ATAAAATAATAGAAATAAAAATAAAAGATAAAAACATATGTTAAGTAAGGACAAAGGTAATAAATCTCGTTACCCTTCTCATGTGTCAAAAGATATTAGGATTAATGAGTCATTCCTCGAATTTCATTGGCTGTCCGTGATGGCATAACAAATACATTCTCTGATTGGTTATCCATGAGCGTACTTAAAAATTGAAGTTATGTTTAGGTGTCGGAGAGAGCAATTACCAACCAGTGTTCTAGTGTGGACCTGCAGGCAAAGTGTTGTGAGATCTATGTGGCTGTGTGAGATCCAATGCTGAATAATAATAATAATAATAATAATAATAATAATAATAATAATAATAATATAATAATAATAATAATAATAATAATTAATTATTTTGTGCGGTTGTGATAGTTAAAGATTGAGATTGCCTATGCTGGACTTCTGCTGCTGTAAGTTGAAACTTCTAATTTTAGTTACCTTGTTAATGAATTGCTGTATGTCAGTTAGGTTAGATGAGATTATTTGTTAGTTTTCAATATTACAATGTTAATGTAAAATAACATTAAATATTTAGAGAATGTTGAAAAAGTGTGTATATTTTCATTTAACTTGAAATTTTGATATATTTAACAACAAAGCAACAACAACAACAACAACAACAACAACAACAACAAACAACAACAACAACAACATTTCAACAACAACAACAACAACATTCAACAACAACAACAACATCAACAACTGCAACAAAGCAACAAATGCAACAACAAACGTGACATTTCAACAACAACAACTAAGCAAAGAATTTATTTTGTTATGTCTATACAAAAGATACTTATAATATGACTTGAATCATATGATCAATAGATCAATAGATCAATAGATCATGGAAGGGTAGTAGGATAGAGTGGGTGGTTTGATTAAACTGATTTACTGATTTACTGCTTTGGGTCTGTAAAAATACAAATTTTTTAAGTTTATAAACATAAAAAGAATAATTATTTTAGTAAAAAGAAATGATGTTTAAAGAAAACAAAACAAAATGCGTAAGTTTTTGTGTTATGTTAAACAAAAAATATGACTTGAATCAATAGATCAATAGATCAATAGATCATGGATGAGGGGATGGGGGGGTGGTTTGATTTACTGATTTACTGATTTACTGCTTTAGGGTATGTAAAAATGCAAGTTATGTTATACAAAATATAACTTGAATCAATAGATCAATAGATCACTGGAAGGGGTAGGAGAGTGGGCGTGGTTGTTGATTAAAACTTGATTTACTGGATTTACGCTTTAGGGTATGAAAAAATTGATAATTTGAGAAAAAAGATGACATAAATCAACACATCATAGATCAATAGATCATAGAAGGGTAGGAGGATAGCTGGATACAGTTTGATTAACTTGATTTACTGATTTTACGGCTTTAGGGTATGTAATAAAACATGATAATTTAAGTAAAAATATGACCCTGAATCAATAGATCAATAGATCAATAGATCAATATATCATGCGTTGACAAAAGGTGTAGGTTGGGTGGTTTGATTTACTGATTTAGGGTATGTAAAAAGGGTTAATTTGTAAGTTATAAACATTAAAAGAATAAGAATAATTTTATTTATTAATTTTTATTTATTTTTTTTTCTTCTTGATGGTTCTGAAAACCTTTATTTTTGAAATCTACAGATCGATAACATATATAGAAACACCGACATTGTGTGATACGAATGTTGTTAAACTCGGTGCCCGCACCGGCTCCAGCCCGGTGCAGGTACCAACTCTGTCTCTCTCAGACTCTTTCCTTCATCCTTCCTTCTTCCTCCTTCGTTCTTTCTTCTTCTGTGTTGCATTTCCATCATTTTTTTGCAGTCGGAGCCCCTTCGTTGGGGGTCCCAGACACCCTTTACGACTTTATAACCGTCATTTTCGAGATCTACAGGGTTCAATAAAACATATATTTGGATTATAAATATGGACTAAACGAATATTTAGTTACTAGCACCGCACCGGCTCCAGCACCGTTGCCGATGCCAACTCGACCCTCTGACTAAAGACTCCCTTCTCCAACCTTTCCTTTCTCTGACTCCACCTTCCTCCATCCTCCTCCTTTTTCCGCCATCTTCCTTTCTTCTTCCTCTGTTTGCATTCCATGCATTTCTCTTTTTCAGGAGGGGGACCCCCTCCGGGAGGGAATCCCTGAACTCGAAGCGAATCGACTCAGAATCCTCTCCAACTCAGCCTCTCTACCAGCCTCCAAATTTCAGCCTTCTTACGATCAATTTTAATTTTCGCGGATTTCCCCCCCCCCTTAAGGGTGGGGGGGCGTTTCGGAGTTCACCTACGCGCGGTTGCGGCCATATACGGGTTATGATATATATTTTATATTATTATTATTTTTTTTTTTTTTTTTTTTTTTTATTTTTAAATAATTATTATTTTTTTTTTTTTTTTTTTTTTTTTTTTATAGAAAAAAACCTTCAGTTTTTTTTCGTCGATCAGAAGGGAGAGCGACCCCTTTACCGTGGGAATTTATTCAAAATTTTTCCCATGAACCGTTGAAACCCATCTTAGTACTACTTAATATATATATATATAATTTTTTTGCTCTTTTTCAACCGGGAGGAAAAATATTAAAAAAATCTATTGAAAAATTTCCATGCAGTGATTTAATCTATACAATTAAACATTTATATATTATATATATATATATATATATATATATATATATATATATATATATATATATATATATATATATATATATATATATATATTTTATATATATAATATAGGTTTATAATTGGTTTAAAACTACAACTTTTGGTTTAAAACTACAAAAAATCTCAAAAAACTACAATAGATACAGGAAAAAGGAATACATTGTTGCGAATCCTTGGTAAATTTAGCTTGCGGAAAAATCTCAAAAACTGTACATAGCTACAGCAAAAAGGATAAATTTTGGAAATCCTTGTAAAATTTTAGTAAGAAATATAAAAATAAATATAATAAAATAATATTGGCCTAATTTTTTTTTTAGAGCAGGTGGACATATATTATATTTATATTATTGCAAAGGTATTCCACTAGCAATGTAGGGGGCTCGAGCCGACGGGAAACACAGGGGGGGACTTTTTCCATACCCCGTAGGGGAGGGGCGGGGAGGAACCCCCGCGACACCCAAATACAAAGAGCGGCGGGTTCCGGAGACCTCCCCGGAGGGGGAATTAGTCCTACCCCTAGTTCCCCGGAAGCCGAGAGACCCCGACCCTGCCATCGGTGCGGTATACCCTTGGGGTATTCTTTAGTTAAAAAAAATAAAGCAAAATTTAATAGAAAGTCTATTTTTTTTAACGAGTAACCAATAAAAGGTCTCTAAATAGGCTCTTTAATCATATTACTATAATATTAACAATTTTTTTTATTTTTACATTTTCCTAAGTAAAATTTTACCAGGATTCAAAAATGTATTCTTTTTCGCTGTAGCTATTGTAGTTTTGAGATATAATTTTTTTTTTTTTAATTTTTTTTTTACATTTTCCGCACTAAAATGTTACCAAGATTTCAACAATGTATTCCTTTTCCCTGTATCTATTGTAGTTTTTGAGATATGAGTGTAGTTTAAACCGAATTTCACTATATATATATATTTATATATATATATATATATATATATAATATATATATATATATATATATATATATATATATATATATATATATATATATATATATATATATATATATATATATATATATATATATATATATATATTTTTATATATTTTATTTCTTCCATTATTAATTACCTTATCTGTAACAATATCAAAATCCATTAACTAGTTCTTTTAAGAGCGGATATGTGCTCTCGTGTATTCTGTCAACTTGTGGCTAGTTTGACCATCCTTAATCTCTTTAGTGGAACTATATGGCATTCTAAATTTTATAAATTATGTTTAAAATTTTCCATCGGATCAAATCAGTTTTTATAACATCTTCCGCAGAAGCCAAATCCGCCTTCAAATTCGTCTATTCCTTCGTCCGGAGGTGAACAATTCGAAATCTCTTCGGAGCAGCCTATTACCAACCTTGAACCAAGTGATGAAAGTTCAATATTTAGTCCTGCCTCCGATTCTGATTATAGTACAATGTTCAATACGGATTTGACCTTAGGATATTCATCAACTCCATTTCCACCAACATCTTCCTCTACGTCAGGTAGGAAGATCCTATTATTATTATTATTATTATTATTATTATTATTATTATTATTATTATTATTATTATTATTATTATTATTATTATTATCATTATTATTATTATTATTATTATTATTATTATTATTATTCATGTGTGATTTATTCTTGCCCCATCAATAAAACTCAGAAAATCTGTTTCAGGAAATATCCCCGGTGTATCAGCTCCTTTTACCACAGTGGACATGATTTGCTGGGCATGGCAAATTGCCAAAGGGATGGAATATCTTACCAAAAGAAATGTAAGTTAATTATTATTATTATTATTATTATTATTATTATTATTATTATTATTATTATTATTATTATTATTTATTATTATTATAAGTAGTAGTAGTAGTAGTAGTAGTAGTACTAGTAGTAGTAGTAGTAGTAGTCTTAATAAATACCATATCAAAATGTTAAAATTTCCATGCTGATTTACCTTTTTTAATCAACTGTCTTGTTAACAGTTTTACTATAATTGTAAATCGAACTTATGAAAACATTTTCAAAAAAGTCATTTTATGTTTCCTATTCTATATTGCAGGTTTTGATTAAAAAAAATCTATCCGGCAATATTCTTTAACTACAGTTAGTGTCCTGTTAGATTTTATTAAAATTAATTGATAAATAATCTTTAATTAATTTACTCAGATGATAATTTTGGCCAAAGTTACAGTAAATTATGCCTAAATATCTACATGTCATTCAAAAAAGTAGAATAAATAAAAATGTCACCAACAATACCAACCTGACAAATAAGCACAGATAGAAATTTTTACCAAAACTCTCTACCAGACGATTTATACTATAGTTGCCAAATTTCCTTTTCAGGTTCTTCATGGTGATTTAGCTGCCAGAAATCTTTTATTGACCAACGATAACGTAGTGAAAATTTGCGATTTTGGACTTTCAAGAGAAATGTACCAAAACGACGAGTATTTGAAGAAAAGCAACGTGAGTTTAACATAAAATGTTTTTCCTTAAATAACGACACAGATTTTTGTCTAAAATATTTTATAGTTATTTTTTGTAGTAAAAAGAGTTCATTGAAAGTTTGGGGAAGAATATCGAATCTTTAAACATTTTTACTTTTATCTTAATTTTTATTTTTTTATTTTTTTTTTTTATAAAAAATTTCACAACTCACGGGCATAGCCCTATTCAAGGAGGGGAACTTTCTAGGTAATTTCTACCTAGGATCCAAACTAGGATTCGAACCCGCGACCTTGCCATGCGACTCCGTTGCTCTACCGTTTGAGCCACGGTAAAAATAATGACGTTTTTCAACTATACGGCAATAAGTATAGCGAAAGTGTAGCAATATATTTGAATAAGTATGACGTCACCAATAATTATTATTACGATACTGAAACTTTAAAAGTATTTTGGATTTAAAAATTTTTACAATATATTACCCCTTACATCAATAGCATATATATTTGGCTTAAAATCACGAAACAAATATATTTCTCTTTAAAATCTCTAATAGACATTGTAAAGACAAGAAAACATAATTCTAAAGGTTCATTTTAAAACTGTTAAAAAGTTTGAAACAAAAGATCAAACGCGGTTGATTCTGAATAATTGTGCACACGTCGATTTCCATGATTAAATCTTCTTACCAGATGTTTCATGTTTTTGTTAAAATATAATATTTTTCTACCACTCATTTGTCGGGGGTAATGGGCCTGAACCCACATTGAAAATTGACGAATGTCTGTATTACTAATAAAGTCCGAAAAGATTTTCGCTTGTATGGTAATGGTATCGGAAAAATTTCCCAAAACAAAAAATTAGTAGAGCCAAAGAGGTTTTTGGGATTTGCGAATGATTTATGCTAATTTCGAAGTTAATGCCATAAGTAGATTAAATGGAATCCAAATTAGCAATATAAATGAAATTTTTGAAGATAATGTTCAACCGAAGAGACTATCGTAGTCAAATCTCGCATGAATAATTTTTGCTATATTTATCTCAAATAAATTTATTATTGTATTTATTATTGCATTTATTTTGTGATTTATCTATTATATATATATATATATATATATATATATATATATATATAATATATATATATAGATATATATATATAATATATATATATATATATATTATAATATATAATATATATAATAATATATATATATATATATAATATAGTATATATAACATCGGAGTTAATCGAGTGCGCCTCCTCCTTGATTAGGGCTCTGTCCGTGAGTGACGGTGTTTATCTCTGTATATATAATATAAGTAATATATATATATATATATATATATTAATATATATATATAATATATATATATATATAATATAATATATATATATTATATAATATATATTATAATATATATATATATATATATATAATATATACGGCTATATCTCCTTTCAGGACAACATGCCACTAAAGTGGATGTCACCAGAGGCCATCAGAAAAAAGATCTTCAGCATTCAAAGTGACGTTTGGGCTTATGGAGTCACCCTCTGGGAGATGTTTACCTTCGGTGATACGCCATACCCAGGCATAAGGTTGGATCGAAATTTCGCTATTGCTCTTGAGAGAGGAATGAGATTGGGAAAGCCAAGATATTGTAATGAAGAAATGTGAGTTGCAATCTTCTTCTTCTTCTTCTTCTTCTTCTAATAATAATAATAATAATAATAATAATAATAATAATAATAATAATAATAATAATAATAATAATAAGAATAAGTTAGGGTTGTCACGGTTGTGTCATACAAGAAAAAACTCTCAGGTTTCTTTATCCTACATTTTTATAATTATTTTTTGCGAAAAGAATTATTTGAGTGACTCAACTACTTCGGAGATGTTTCTCCAATCCCACAAATAATGGTATAATTGAAGAGTGAAAATATATGTCTTATAACCCGCATTTTACTTGCAATGTTGCTTATACAACGTAAAAATTTGGTCATTCAAATCTTAATTTCTTAATTAAATTAAGAGAAAAAGTTTATTTAATTTTTTAATTACAGCTGAAAAAAAACAATAAATAAAAAGCAATTTTGAATATTTAATTTTAGAGGATTTTCCTTCAATAATTTTTTGAAAGGAAGAATCATGATTGCTCCAAACTAAGGTTGGAAAACGCACTATGTGAATGCGGTGCGGTGCGGTGCTGAAAATTCCGGTGCTGGGTCAACTCTGCTTGGAACCAATTAACAAGGCATTACGGAGTTCACATTTTCAAATTAAAAGATTTACACATAACGTTAAAATGTTTTCAGGGAATCGCAAACTGAAACGGAGTCAGAAGAGATAAATTTTGGTGGGACAAAACCGGAATTAGAATCGGGTTGAAAATTGCATGATAAACGAGTTTAGAATATCAAAATGGAACCGGAACAGAGGTGGGAAACGCGAATCCAAATTCTCGAAATCGGAACCAGTAGTGATCGATCATATCATTGATTTCACATTTCTGAATGTGTATAACTATTTCTCGTTTCTCCAAGTTATAAAGTTAATAGATATTAAACACAATTTCAGGAGTATAAAGGATAATTTCTAGGCAAGCAAATGATCTTCTATGGATGAATGTTCGTCATTCATTGCCGAACATTTAGTGCTTTGTTTCAAGAATGGGTTTGTTGACGCTTAATACGTCAAAATAAAGTTTTTCAAGGTTAGAAAGACCGTTTTGAAGGTAATCACGGAAGGGAAAACCGTTTTCGAGGGTTTCGAATCTATATTTTGAGGTTGAATTCAGCAAAGGGGAATGCATTTGTTTATTGGAGCGTTTTGGATGTTTAAGAAGGAAATAGACCTTTTCTAAGGGTTGCAGTCACTTTTTCATGCGCTCATAACCCTATAATTATGTTTGTTTCATATTGTCTAACAGTTCTGGCATATTATATATATTATAAATATATATATATTATATACTATATATATATATATACTATATTATATAATATATAAATATATAGTATAAATATATATATATATATATAGTATATATATATAATATATATATTTTTTATATATTATATAGAGTATCTGTATATATATATATATATATTATATTATTATAATATAAATTCTACAGTGAGAGCCGAGGTTAAATTTGGCCCGGCACTGGCTCCGGTTCCAGAACCTTGTTAGAATATGGCACCGCACCGCACCGACACCTGCACGCGGCTCTCGGAGCCATCAATTTGAGTGCTCCGCTCCAGCTCCATCTCCGCCTTTCTCTTTAAGGATATTCGCTAAAGTTCTAATTCCTACACCATATACAATTGTACTTTGGTGTGTTACTTGCCACCGCAGGAACATCAGCCCTCATGCAGTTCCGCGGCAATGGGACTCAAAACCTCATTATTTTATATTAGTCTTCAGCTGGGCACAACTTTGCTCTGACAAGGCAAAGTCACTTTTTTTTTTTTACAAGCAATTTTATTAAATGAAATACTCTTGAGAAAAAAAAATAAATAAACAATACTATTACATTAAAATCACGATTTTGTTCGAAGAAGCAGTTTGGCTTCAATCAGATCTTCATTCATTGAGGCTCGTAAGTCTGACTGAATTATTCAAAGGGCCGAAAAGAGGCTTCCACACTTAAACTTGTGTTTTGCATTGAAGTACTGATAACAACATTGTTGAATTAATTTTTGGGTTGACTAGGAACTGGCCTGTAAGATATTCAGCTTTGATGATCTATTCTATTTTTTTTCCATACATAGGTAACTAACAATTTAGACATAAGATTATACCATCATAAACATGACTTACACACAGATAAACTTTCCTCATCATTAACCATCCATCGAAATACACACAATCATTTAATCAATTTCACGTCTGCGAAATTAATCCTACCCATTCAAAACAACACACAAAGAAAAATAATAGTCCTTTTTAATAAAGAATTACCTTAATTACAACACTCAAATAGGAAACCTATACATTGATGATCTCACTAATTTCCATTTAAACAAATCTTCCAAACTTAAAAAAATTTCTAAAGCTAATCTAACTTATTTTCTCTCCGAATCGTGACCTCTTCATGCCAGGTTGCCAAAACAAGAATTATTCCATGTCAACTTAAAGCCCTTCTCATTTAGTTCCTGAAGATGTAACCCGCCACGGGTACGAAAGCTTGAACCTCTTAATATTTGTCCTCAAGGATTTATTTGTATATAATAAAATTGTGCTAGAATAATCTAAAATCTTTGTGTTTTGAATAAATAATTAAAAAGTAAATTTAATTTGTGTCGCATCCAGGGGTTTAACTTATTAAAATATATATATATATATATATATATATATTATATATATATATCATATATATATATATATATTATATATATATAATATATAAATATATATATATCATATATTATATATATATATATATATATAATAGTGAGATAAAAGGACAATTAATTTTAATGTTAATAATAATAACATTAATACATATAATATATATTATATATAAAATAAACATGCAAAACTATTAATAAATCTATTTATATATATATATCATAAGGTATTTAAATTATAAAAATATGATATATATATATATATATATATGATAATATATTAGGAGCCGGAGCCTCATAATTATTGGAAGCACAAGCACAAGCACCGGCACCGGCACCGGCACCGCCTACAATCAAAGCAGAGGCTCTGGCACCACTAAAAATCCTTCAGCTCCGGGCTCCGGGCAATGGCACCAGCACAAGCTCCCCAGCCCTGGTTTCACTACCACTGACGGGCAGAGCAAGGAGGGGCTATTAAAGGCAGCAAAACTGTTACCATCTAACTCAAATTTCGCAGATTTCCACAGACGCAGGCCTTAAAGTAAGAAAGATTAAATTCACCAGGAAAGAGAAGATGGAAGAGAATTCCGCAAAACAGATGGTCTGGAAAAAAGGAAATATCTCATTGAACAAGTGTGGAGTTACTAATGTCAACACATAACTTATGTGCCGACAAAGCATCCCTTGTGCTACTAGGACGTGGTAAAGATGATGGCACACAATTGATCAGTTCCCTCAAGCACTTGATGACGCAGTGTGAATAAAAAGGTGATAAGGCTCCAACATTGCGTCGCAAAGACAGAGGGTCAAGTGAACTGGAAAGTACAGAACAGTTTATAAAACTTTTGACCTTTGACTCGACCACATCCAAAAGATATGAAAGAGGTACTTCATACAAGGATGCATATGACATTTGGATAGCTGGAGTAACTGAGAAGAGTAAAAAAAAGTCTCACGGTCTTAACAGAACTACCAGCTTCTTTTAGACAGTCCTAGCAACCATTGTGATATGGGGTTTCGAAGACATCTTTTTTTTTTATTTATGTTAAAGCCAAGAATATTTATATTGTCAATAGGAGACGTGAGAGAACAATCGAAAGATATTGAAAAGTTAGAAGGTTTCTTAGAAAGGGAGATTTGTAGAAGTTTGGTTTTTAAAGAATTGAGTTTCACAAGGTTGAGACGACCCCACCGGGAATTTCTTTCCAGATCAGCGAGAACAAAATCGGAAAGATTAAGAGAGGCATTTCTAGAAGCAAAAGAGGGAACAGATTTAAAATGAGTTGAATGCATGGTCGAGTCATCGACATATGAACGGATAAAGTTAGACATGCAGCTGAGAAGATCATTAAGGAAAGGTAGGAATAGAGTAGGAGATAAGACAGAATCCTAAGGAACATCACTATTTACAAGGAAGGAAGAAGAAGTCTCCCCTATCAACAGCAGCTGATATTGAGTGGCTTGAAAGAAGCTAGACATAAATAATCAAAGAGAAGGAAGAAACCTAAAAGATGAGAACTTATAAAGTACTGAAGCGTGCCATACTCGGTCAAATACTTTAGATATGTCAAGCTCCACTAAACAAGTCTCTCCTACTTTTAAAGGGTGGAAAACTACAAATCTTATTTAGAAATAAATTTGAAAAAAGAAATAAATATTATTGGTATATGAAATTTTTTAGCTAAATCCGACAAGAAATTAGCAGCATAATTGTATAGTATATATATATATATATATATATATATACATATACATATATATATATATATATATATATATATATATATATATATATATATATATATATATATATATATATATATATATATATATATATATATATATCTATACTATTATATATATATTCTTCATCACTATATATATATGTAATAACCTTAGCAACCATATATATATATATATATAACATAATAATAACATATAACATAATAATTAGCAGATATAATTTCATATATTTACTATATATATATATATATATATATCTATGACAAACCTGGTAGCACGTCTACAGAATTTTCTGTAGTTTATTCTAAAATTAGTGTTAGTTCTCAAATAAATATGTGATAATTCATTGCTTTCAAAAATTCTTTTTAAGTGTGTTCCAATATTTATTCTTCAGTATTTTATGTATAGTAACCTCCTTAAGATTCAAAGTTCACGAAACATGGACTTTTTGTTTTGTGAATGTGAAACTTTTGCTGCATTAAAAGTCCTTGAAGAAGGGACAGTTTCATAAACTTTTATTAAAAATGTTGTAGTGTGTCTAGTATCAGACATACACTAAACACTAGCAGAGTTATTATATGAACGTGTTTTCAGTACATAACACACCTGGTGATGCTTCAGATTTGTTCTTTATGCTAATATTATTATTTTATTATTAATAAATATTATTATTATTATATTGTATTATTAAATGTATATTATTATTATTATTACAATATTATATTATTATTATTATTATTTTTATTATTATTATATTATTATTAATTATTATTACGATACGAACATAATTATTCATCTATATGATTATTATTATTACTATTACTAATTACTATTGCTATTAATTAAGTAGTAGGAAATTACGAAGTTACACCAGTTTGCAAAATATTTACGCAAATGTTGCAAAAGCAACATTGCAACATTACTGACGATACCACTTAATACGCGCGTTATATACATATGATCGTCACGACCATATATCGATTGTTTTTGTATTTTTTGCGTATCATAGGTGTATATATCGATAGCATATATATAATATATATATATATATATATATATATATATATATATATATATATATATATATATATATGGCATATATATATATATATATATATATATATTATTAATATTAACGTCAACGCACCGCTGCGGCTCATACTGGATTACTGTGTGCACCGTAGGTGCCTGAACAGTGGCCGTTGATGACGCAGTCATCAGCGTTTTGAGATGTT
>JABUQX010108729.1:0-10000 GCA_015478945.1 Trachelipus rathkii | reverse complement strand
CATTAGATGGATCTAGATATTGGTCTGAGGTGCCTGGGATATTGAACTCTAAAGGTACGTCAGTGCTGGTGATCGAGTGTGTGGGATTAATGCTAATGAAGTTGGTGTCGCTCACGCTAATCTGAGTAGGATTCATCGAGAAGAGATCCAATTCGGTCTTGCAGCAGTCTGGACTAGCAGGGTGAAGGAAATGCATCTTGTTGGTGTGATGCTAGGCTGAATAATGAACAAAGCTTCAGATGTAACCCCCTTATATACATGGTAGCCGAAAGTTGTAGTTAAAGATACCATATAGTAGTTAAATGGTAAATACATCAATACGTTTTGTAGACCTGTGCCTTTTAGCCTTAGGGTTTTTCCGGGTTGTGATTTTCTTATGGCCTTTCTTCTTCAGAGCTCTCTTAGTCTTAGGTTTTTTCCTATTTGTGGCATTCCTGCGTCCTTTAATTTTAGCCCTGCCATGCCCTGTCATTTTACGTCTTATTTTGCGTTTAACGTCATCGAGCATCTCATCAGAAACCTCAGCAATCCGTCTTTTTAATGATGCACGAGGATTGGATCCTGTCGCTATATCTTGCATAGTGTGCAGACCTGTTCTTATAGCTTTTTTACCTAAATATTCACCCCCTCTTCTAGATGGCGCTTCGCAGTAACTTAGTGAAAAATCCTCCAAGACCGTATCCTCTTTGTGATCTCGAGCCAATGAATACTCTTTCCATGCTTATTACTTATGTAACTGGAGCTTCTTCCCTATACTGTCTTTACACTGCAAGAGTGTATCAATGAATGAAAAAATGCAATTGATTATGGCCCTTATATATCCTGCAGAGGCACCTATTTCTTGAATGAACTCAAGTAGCATATAGATGAGATTTTCAATTCTGACTAAAAAATGCTCCATCATGTTATAGTTGATGCGCACGTTTCTTTCTAATGTGGACTTTACACATCAATGTACCACTTGTAAATGGGTACGGCCTCCCTTCCACGTCCTTTATATGTACTCTTATAGACCCGATCAATGACCTGTTCAGTGAGAGATAGTGCACATTTGGGAATGTTATTACCTTACTCTCTTGAGGGAAATAAACTACCCTTAACAGAGGGGCTGTAGTGTCGCCCACATATTGGTGATCCACTATATCAGTGTAAACGTATGCCATCCCGGGGTGTTTGAGCATCTCGGATGTGATACAAGTATAATGTAATACCCTGTCTTGCTCGTCGATTAATTCTTCCTTGGTTATATGTTCGTTTTCTACTGATTTCATAACCCTTTTCAGCATAGTAGGTACGTCATGCAGTACATCTAACCATCCTTTACGTTCATGAACGTGTTTCCGTTGCCATGAAGATCTCCTGAGGAAACACACATCAATATCTCTAAGGTTAATACCGGCCGTCGATCTCAAAGTAATTAATACTTCATCATCAGAGGGATGAATATCTGTGTGGTAAATTAGATCTCTACACATATTACTAGTCGCTAAAAGCGTATTTAAATAACTGAACATTGCAGGAACTGACTTAAAATAGGACTTCCTCAATACAATTCTTTCATAAAAGTATTCTCTTGTACCCATAGTAATGCGGTTTAGAGCACCTGTGTTCTTCACATCCAATATAGTTTCAACACAATCTACACTTCTGTAAACATTCATCCAATAAAGATTATGTGGGACATTTTCCACATCTGTATTTAATATCACTTCACACAACCCTACTTCATAAACGTCTCTTTCAATGTCAATAGGGTTCAGTAACTCTGTAGTGAAGTCTGAGAGTTTATTATCAGGATGTAGATTCATCGACGCCGAAGAAGGCAGAGTTAAATAGAAGTGATCTGCACTCGCCATGGTCCCAATGAATACTGATTAATGATTCTTAATTTCACTTGCTTTTATATACGAGTTAAACTTGTCAGGATAACCCACCCATTTAACCAAGTACTGTTTATTTCGCCCCTTTCCTTTCGAACCTAATATCTTTTCAATTTTATACACATTACTTTCAGGATTGAAGCGTATTTTTTGTATTTCCTGTTTATAAAAACCGCCTTTTATCTTTTCAAACCATAAATCCTCCAAATACATATATTTTAACCGTCTAAGGGAAGTCTCGAATATTGTGAACTTTGAAAACCTCTGTAGACCACCCTGACTCATATCCTTTCCTAAACCTTTCCGCCTCTCTGGAAACTCGTACATAATCACCTAAGCATACACCTGAATTATCCTTTATTTTTCTGGCTCGTCGCTGTGGTTGAGGTGGTGTCGCAGACTTTATTTTCGACATTTCTAGGGGGGTAGATTTTATAGTTCTGTGAAACGATCTATTATAAGAATGAGCAAGGTCTTGTAGTATGTCAATATACTTAAAAGTGTTCATGCGGGTAAAGTACCGGTGCATTTTCTCCTTGATAGTTCGCTGAACTCTTTCAACTATAGCTGCTTTATTCACTGAGAATGTATTGTAATACCCCATGTCATGTTCTTTAACTAATTCTTGAAATTCTCGACCTAGAAACTCAGTGCCTTGGTCCGTCCACATCATTCTCGGCCATCGCCTGTCACCCTCTATAATTTCTCTCAAGGCCTCAGATACAGTACCTGACTTTTTATCTTTTAAAGGTTTTAACCATAAATATCTAGAATACACATCAATGGTGAAAAGTATGTATTTATACCCATCGTTGTACGAGCTGTATTTAACCATTTCGGATAAATCCAGTTGCCATACGCTATCGAGGCAGGGGGCTATGGTTTTCCGGGTAGGAAATTTTCTGCGAACAGGTTTATGTAGAGTGAAAGCCTCCTCACCCTCTAAATATGCTTTCAACTCTTTCCGTCCAATGTCCGGAAACCTCGAGGCAAACCTTGTGAACCCACCATAGCTATTAGGCTCCTTCACATCGTAATAATACTTATCAACCACCTCCTTAGCCTCCATGGTGGCTACTGACATAAGTAAAAAAACATTTATATATATATTATATAATATAAGTAAATATATATATATATATATATTATATATATATATATATATATATATATATATATATATATATATATATATATATAATATATATATATATATATATATATTATTGCACAATGCTTAAAAGGAAATATAAAAACATAGTGTTTAATATGATGAATTTATTTATTTATTCACAAGTGAGCAAATAGATCAATGAACAAACTGTATATATATTATATATATATATATATATATATATATATATATATATATATATATATATATATTTATATATATAATATATATATATATATATATATATTTAAATATATTATATAATATATATATATATATATATATATATATAATTGAATTAATAATATTAATAACGTCATAGCGTAACTATGAATTAATCCATTTAAGACTGGCGTACGGCTTTTTTTTTATTCTTCCTTTAACCACCCGTTTGAATTTATCTGAAGCGTAGGACGTGCCTGAAGGACTAGAATCGGGTCTTGGTGTCTTAGGAATATCATCCAAGTCTGCTAATCTGCGAGTGTTCAAGATTAAAGAGAGGGAAAAATTTATAGTCTGAAGCTCTTGTTTGATAGTAGGCCAACCTGTTACAGCCCCCTTCTTCCAATCGCGCGAGAGATCAGCTATTAAATCCACAATGTTTGACCCTTTAACTATCTCATCATCAATAATGATTTGACCTAACTCATTCCAAGTTATTTGTTCTTTTAAAATATTATAGAGAGTTAGCCCTGATTTGCGAGCCCTGATTGGTAGGCTCTCCTCCAGGATATTTCTTAAGTTGTCTTCGATCTTCATCTCAGTTTTTACTTCTGGTGGTAAAATTGTTTCCTCTACGTCAGACTTACTTAGTGTACCCTTTAGATGCAGATCCTTGAGGCTTAATAATTTCTGCATTGCATCTTGGTATAAGATACGCTTCTCATGTATGTTAATGTCTGAATTTAATATCCTATAAACCTCTTGCTCATAATTATTTATCTGCTCAACTTTAGGGTCGAATAAGCTGTAAGGTTGAGTTTGCTGATGAATTTGTGCAGCATTCAAAGGTTGTTGATTCTCTCGAGAGAAATGATGATGATGATTGGGAGGTAGAATTTGCAGTGAGGACGGCAACGCACCGAGGTGTGATTGTGTAGGCTGATTAGGGGGTCTCTGCAACGATGAAGTATTATTACACTTTATTTTCTCATACTCGCTAAACGATAATACAGCGACCTTCTTCATTATGAAGATATCCACTTGGTAATCAGAGGAGCAATAACTGAGAAAAGTAGAGGTAGGAATACACCACCCCCCTTCTGCAGCACCTTCTTTTTATTTTTCAGCTGCTTTATGTTACGGGAGAGTTTTTTAATGGTGTTTCTATGTCGACGCAGCTTTACCTTCTGAGGCTTGTTTAAAGGAACATTCTCCTTTATAAGATTCAAGCAGAGTTCACATACACACTGGACGAACTTCTCATCATCACAGATTATTTTACGCTTTTCAGACGGTTTCAGCTTTTTAAATCTTTTTATAAGAGGTAAATACTTTACAACTAAACTACTCATTGTTCAGGAATGTACACAGTTTCTATCTCATGCGGTAGAATGTTGGTGCGGAGCAGGACTCTATGCGTGTTCCTAGGATGAAGCTCACACAGCAAGTATCCGTATGGAACCGAAGTAACTTCTTTATATACTTTCAAGAACTCTTTTCTTGCTAGCGGAAACATCTGCGACCCTAGAACATTGACCTGACTCATATCTCTTCTTTGTCCAAACAGAATCAGATACTGCGTATTTAAAGAAACAGTCCTCATGTGCTTGCTTTGATGAAAAATGTTCTGTGTAATGAAAAATACAGATATATTTAAATGGGGAATACACCGTAAACGTCTCAGCTATATCCTCGTTTAATTGTGCAACCATGTCATCCAGAAACTATAACTTTATGACCTTTGTATATTTTCCAATGATTTAATTATCTTATAATCCCTGACTCAGCATAGTGATATTCATTAAACTTCTTCCTGGATACGCTGTAGCACCAGATTATTTTCACAGGTGTATGCTCAAAAATTCCACCATCCTTTAATATGTTTAATAGGGGCAGAAAGGTTTTCCCCGCAGCCTGTGGGTCCCGCCACCATACATGTAGCAGGGCTGAAGAACATGAATTTACCCACATCCATACTCGTAGCGTGCTCGATGTACAATGCAACTTTCGAAGCTATGGTGAGAGTATATATATATATATATATATATATATATATTTACGTCTTTATTATATATATTATACTATATATATATATATATATATATATATATATATATTATATATATATATATATATAATATATAATATATATATATATATATATATAATATATATATATATAATATATATATATATATATATATACAAACGTCTACTTCATGATAATAAAACACTTACTTCATTTAAAAACCTTTACTGCATAATTAGAAATTTAATAATCACAGACCTACATATTTTAACATTAAATATATTCACAAGAATATTAAATATTTTAACATTAAATACATTTACAATAATATTAAATATATTTACAAGGGGAATATATCACTGTTATAGACATTCACAGGAACTTCACGAAGACTCAAGATTAATACTCTGAAAATCTTTACAAATATGCCAGTCATTTATATCGTTGTCTATCATGTAGCTATGTACCTCATCAATACCATCCGAGAGCACATATGTAAAAAGCTCCCTCTCAGATATCATAGTATGTTTGGCGTCTGGATCGTCATCGTAAATACTTTCTTGCCAATTTTGTTTTCTAAGTAGATATATGAATTTCTGCACATCAATAGTGTCTAGGAATCGTTTAATAACAGTTTCAGAATCATCAACCAGCATTTTCTTGAATGTGTAGTATTCCTGGTATAACATATAATGAGCGACTGTTACATAGTTAGATAACACACGCACTCTCTTCATATGCATTAGCACCCTACGCCCACCTCTGACATATACTTCAGCTGATGTATTCCTGAGATGTAGAATCCGTGCGAGGTACGTTCAAATACTTCTAAACCGCTTCCCCTTACCCATAGTCTAACTTCCATTCCGATGGTGTTCGCATGTTTAGAGAAGGTTAGAGTAAGCTGTTTGTCCTTTGCTCCTTTGCTCTGGCTGATAACTGTAGTCGAACAGTTTAATACCTCATTAGGGTTAAAGTATTCAGCAAGCCATTCGTCTATGTGATTACATATACACAGTAATTCATCGGTGCTCATGAAAACACGTTTGGTGTTGTAATGTGATGAATTACTAACACACGTGAAAATTTCAGTTCCATTTGGGTTTCTTTTATATAAGATTGCAACTCCACATCCTGGGATCTTAACTCCCCACTGAATGATGTCTTGTACAGATGTATACCTGTTAAGACGAACCATGATGAGCGCTTACGGGGAGTGGATCACTTTTAAGATAGAGTAGAGAACTTGTTCACAGTACGGCAGCTAAAGCGACTATGGTTTAAAACGAGTTTAGACTCCCAAGGGAGCATATATAATTCTCTACCAATCACAATGGAGGGTAAATTGAGATGAGGTTTACACCCTCCAATCATGAGTAAGGCCGAACGTTTGTTTTTACGAGCTGCTGTAGAGTAATAATAATAATAATGTTCTGACTTCTATTCACACATGGTGTTTTCAACTTTTAAATAATAATAATAATAATAATAATAATAATAATAATAATAATAATAATAATAATAATAATAATAATAATAATAATAATAATAATAATAATAATAAAAATAATAATTTTAGTTAATACAGCTGAACGCTATAAATGTAAATGAATAATTAAAAACAAAATGTAGATGAATAATTAAAAACAAAATGTTTTAATAAATAGTCCCATTACATATTAAAATATGATGTAAAGCAATAAAGCAATAAAGCATTAAAGCATTAAAGCATTAAAGCATTAAAGCATTAAAGTATTAAAGCATTAATGCATTAAAGCATTAATGCATTAAAGCATTAAAGCATAAATGCATTAATGCTTTAATGCTTTAATGCATTAATGCATTATTGCATTAATGCATTAATGCATTAAAGCATTAAAGCATTAATGCTTAATGCATTAATGCAATTAATGCATTAAAGCATTAAATGCATTAAAGCATTAAAGCAATAAAACATAAAGCAATAAAACAGTAAAGCAAAAGCCTGTTGTTACCCCCGTTGGTAAGTATTTTGCCGGCTTACTGATTTCTGTTTCACTGTTTTGAAGGTTGCAATGTGATTGTTTTTAATGAAATTTCTTTGAATTTCATTATAAGTAAAATGTGAAATATGTTCAATACATAATTCATGTGCATGATGGATCGCGGATGGGTCTGGCTTCGTAGTTGTTTTCGTGTTGATTCTACTTGTAATAACTCTAAGATTCACGGCTTCAGATGTAGAAGTTTTTAAGGTGAAAAGAGCTGATGGAGTGTGGTAATATTAACATCTGTGATAGTTGCAGTAGTAAGCAAAAGTAATACATTCTCTCCTCCCTCTCCCGCTCTCTGCTCTCTCTCTCTCTCTCTCATCTCTCTCTCTCGCGCTCTCTTCTTTCCCTTTCTCCCTCTCTTTCCCTCTCTTTTCGCTCTTTCCCTATCTATATCTCTTCTCTCTCTTCTCTCTCTCTTCTCTCTCCTCTCTCTCTCTCTCCTCTCTCTCTCTCTCTCTCTCTCTCTCTCTCTCTCTCTCTCTCTCTCTCTCTCTCTCTCTGGTAGTTCGCCGAGACATTACACATTCTAAAAAGGGTGACTACGTTTAGAGATCATATTTCAATTTTAAATATAATAATAATAATAATAATAATAATAATAATAATAATAATAATAATAATAATAATAATAATAATAATAATAATAATAATAATAATAATAATAAGAGGAAGCAGGAGAAGAAGAAGAATAATAAATTGGAAAGGGATCATTGCAGTCTGGAAATAAAATTTGTAGTGATTGAACATGTTGAAAATAAAATTTGTAGTGATTGGACATGGTGAATCTGCTTCATGCGTTCTGGATGTTGTCGGCATTGTTTCGTTGTCATGGCTGTTGTTGTTGTTGCTGTTGTTGTTGTTGTTGATGCTTTTGTCACGGTTGCTGTTGTTGTTGTAGATTTGTGATGATGAAGAAAAAGATGAAGAATAAAAACGGGTCTAAAGAATTTCAGAGTTAAAACACTTTCATAGCTTTGTGTTTAAATCATAATGACAATAATAATAATAATAATAATAATAATAATAATAATAATAATAATAATAATAATAATAATAATAATAATAATAATAATAATAATAATAATAATTTTAACGAAAGAGGATGAGCGGCATGTATAGAAAAAGAGAGGTGAAAAGTGTATATATATATAATATATATATATATATATATAATATATATATATATATATATATATATATATATATATATATATATATATATATATATATATATATATATATATAATATATATATTTATTTTTTAAATATATATATATATATATATATATATATATATATATATATATATATATATATAATATTAAAGTTTCTTTTATTTGTCAAGAGCCCGATCTTCCTTTTAGACCCTGAGGGTAAGATTAAAATCGAAGAAAAAGGTGAGCTTTGAGTTCGCGGTCAATTAGTTTTTAATCCCTTTCGAGTTCGCGGTCAATTAGCTATAATTTACCGTGAACTCGAAAAAGCATGCAAGGGAAATGGAAATTTTATATTTTATTTCGTATTTTCAATGTTAAAAATACATATAGAACTTCATTTCGTATAAAATTATAAATTTGAAAGAGGACTGAAAGGCCGCTTCAGCACGGTCAGTTACGTTTCGGTGTTTCTGACCATACCCGTGCTGGAGCGACGTGAGACCGAGATTCGAGTTCCATCTCGGTCTAAATTTTATATATCACAAGTGGGGGCTAAGAGAATGGGGGAGTAGGGGGTAGAAAAAACTCCCTCTCCTCAATGACGCGACAAGACGATGCGAACGAGTGGCGAAAGGCGAAAGGCGAAAGGCAGATCACCGCGCGGACCCAGTGGCGGATCCCGGAGCGGAGGGCGGAAAGCGGATCACGGTGCGAATCCTGCGGGGCCCAGGCGGAGCAAAAAGCGCGCGCGCGAAAACGCAGGTGTGTGCATGCGAGAGAACAAAGGGGGGTAGGGTAAACCAAGTAGGCATGGCAACGAAAGGGGGGTAGGGTAAACCAATGGAACCATGGCAACCTGGACGTAAGGTGGTGGGGGAGGGGGTGAAGGGAGGGGGGGGTAGAGAAAAGGGGGGAGGGGTAAATGTGTGTATATGCAACTGTGTATATATGTAATGAACAACTCGTGTAACGTTGATGACTGCGTCATCAACCTACACTCGTCTGTGCGCACATACGTTGATATATAAACAAAGGGGTGGGTAAAAGGGGGAGGGGTAAATAATAATAATATAATATATATAATCGATATATACACTCATAAACGTACATAAAAATAATCGATATGTACGTACGATCATATGTACGCGCGCTATCGCGCGCTGGCAATCTTGCAATGTTCTAAATGTTGGCTTTGCAACATTTGTAACATTTGCAACTATCTTATATTGTACCTCCCTACTACTTCTGTATTATCAATAGATGTAAATATTTTGTTGAACTTGTAATCATGTCCCCTCTGAGAAATCGCCTTTCTACAGAAAACTTCCTACTCCTTCAGCCTCTCCTCATGCTCTTACCGCTCAACCCAGAAAATCAATCCTTGTTTGCCCTATCCGTTGCATATTCGCTCTAGCATAATCTAAGTCTTTCTTTTAAATAGGGGCCGCAAACTTGTGCACAATACTCTATTACTTGGCTTAACATAAGCTATTATACAGGGTTTAATTTATAAACTGTCCTTACTCTGTAAAACAACATTGCTGATTTATTATGGCCCAGCATC
>JABUQX010108728.1:22500-31477 GCA_015478945.1 Trachelipus rathkii | reverse complement strand
AAATATATATTATATATATATTATATATTAATATTATATTTATATATTATATTAATAAGATATATTATTATATATTATTTTATACTATATATTATATATTATATATATATTATATTAATTTATTATTATATATATATTATATAATAATATTATAATTATATAATATATATATATTATATTTATATAATATTATTATATTATATATTTATATATATAATATATTATAATATTTATTATATTATTATAATATTATTTATATTATTATTATATTATATATTTATATTATTTATATATTATTATATTAATATTATATTATATATTATTATATATTATTATTTTATATTTATATATTATAATGTATATATTTTATTTATATAATTTATTATATTTATATATTATATTTATATTATATATATTTACAAATATGAGTATGTTATATATTAACCACGTCATTATACTCTACGTTAAAATTATATATTTATTACTATATATATATATATATTTATATTTATTAGATAATTATAATTTTATATATTTATTTTTATTATTATAATATATTAATTATTTATATATTAATTATTAATAATTAATTATATATATATGTAATGGTGACTCCATTCCTGTCTCTAGTAAAAATATTAACTATTTTTAAAAAATGTAAATTCATAGCTCATGAAGATCCCATATGTATTCTTATTAATGTGAATAATATTAATAATATGTTATCCATACATAATGTAAATTTAAACAATTATTTTTATTATCATAAATATCTTAATATTTATTATGGTCTTTTGTTTTTATAGCTCGAATGATGTATATAGATAAGCCCACTTTAATGATATATATTGTGCCCCCTCATGATATATATTTAGTTTATTTATAATTTTCTTGATTTGTGGCATTTTTGATTTATTTATTAATATATCTTATTTGAGAGATCATTAAGGATATGGAAGATAAATCCTTGTTGCACTTTGTTTTCAAGGTTAGGGCAATTTAAATTCATAAATGTATATCTTAAATAAATTAGGCAAATATATTAGACGGAAATTGCATTTAATTTCAGGATAACCTCATGCTAAGTAGTGATTTTTGTAATGTACCATAATGGTTTGTTTAATTTTATTTAATGATATTTATAGTAGTGTTCTTCTACGCAACTCATATTGATATCCATATATAAGACGCCTAATATTGAGTATATTCCTATTGAGAGTTTTTTTTATGTTTTAATTTTTTTTTGTGTGTGGATTGTGGTGTTGTGTGGGTGTGTGTTTTATGGGTGTGGTGATTGTGTAGGTGTGGTGTGTTGTGTGTGTGTGTGTGTTAAGGGGTCCTGTGTGTGTGCGTGTTTGATGTTTGTAGTCTCCTTTAGTGTTGTGTAAGTGTGTTGTGTATTAGAGAGTAAGATTGTTTGAATCAGTTAGTATATAATGACAAAGTGAAATAGGTTGCATTAAGATTATAATATTAAGGTAATATTCATGTTCATGTTATATGATATAGGATATGTCAGTAAGGTATTAGTTCACCTAAGATAGTCCAGGGTATCGCAGTTGTCTTTGGTCTCATTGAATTTTGTCACAGCGTGATCATGTCTTTTTTTCCAGAGCATTTTTGGCTTGACAGCTAGAATGTTCTCAAGAATCATGGTGGTTATGACTAGTAATTCCAGATTGTTGATAGGTCTTGTAGTTTCCAGAGTTTGTAGTAAAGAAAAGTTTGTATACCTTTCTTAATAATTCTTTTATATTTATTGAGATACTATTATGCTCATCTCCCCCAAAGTAAGTTATTAGACCCGCCATGGTAAAAAATTTAATATAATTTATAAGTGCAAATCTTGGTGTTGTAATTTATTATTTACTTATTTAATTTAAGTTAAATCTCCTCAACCTCATACGATGATTACTCTTGTTCAAATTATTAGTGTTAATGTTTGAATAAGGATTAATACCGATATCAATACTTATTTCCATACTTTATCATATATTATAAATAAATAATTATAGCTATAAAGTCAAACCCTTGATGCTCCGTCTTCTGTAATATTGTCTAGAATAATTTTTTTTATTTTGTTTTTTTATGAGTATTACATTTAATATGAAAAAACCAAACTCTCATGAGGTATATCTTGTTTTAATACATAATTAGCAATAATTTCATACAATTTTAGTTTCTACGTGTTAAGAATAAGAACTCATTACTGATGATGTATAGTTTATCTGTCGATGTATTTTTCATAATACTGTGCCGCAGTTTGGGTTGGGTTAATGGTGAATTTGTTTTGTGATTTTTGTTCTCTGTAACGTATTAATTATTATTAATTACACTTTGTCGTAGTTGTCTAATCCACTATAGTAATGTATTATTGGGCGACGTTGGTTTATTCACAATGTTCAGTTTATTGTCTCCTGGCGATGATAGGACCCGCGTTAATAGAATATACGCCTATTAATAGACTCTTTCTCGTAGCTGATGATTGTGCCGCTGTTTGTATGGTTTCTTGAACGGATGGACTGTTGCTATATATATAATCTTATATTATACGTCCAATCAGTATTTTTTCCCTATCATTCTTAACCATTTAATAACGCATCTACTATACTATATTAATCATTTGTTTATTATTATGGATTTTATATGTCTAGTTTTTTTCGATCGGAGTACCTTTTAAGATCTGATTTATATTTCAGTCTCCTATTTTTTAACATAAGAAAATATATATATCTGTGCCTATTATACCGTATACTAGAACTTACTTTCTTCATTGTTCTAGTGCTGCTCTCCGCCATCTGTTGACTCGAACTCTATCATATATTCATTCAATCTCATTCTGCCTTTGATTATTCACTTTGAATATCTTTGACCTTTAAATACATCTGAGAGATTATTATTCTAATTTAATATTCTATCATATAAATTTCTCATAATTCTGATACTGATAACTGAATATAAACCTTCTTATAAGATACTATATGTACTATGATTAGATAACCTGAATCCTTTGTGTATATGATACCCAGGGGTAGTCTAGATCATAAAATTAGACGGAGTTTATGTTGTTTTTTTTTGTCGGTGGGATGATAGTTTTTGGAAGAGATAAACCAGCCGAACCTGCACTGTGTGATTATTGCATTGGAATGTGAGTGGTTTTTTGTTTACTTAAATTTTTATGGTATTCTGTTCCGAATCCCAAGAGGATTAGAACAGTCAAGGTGAGAGATAAAGGCGAAGAGGAAGAAAAGGAATTATATATTTGTATCTTCGAGGTGAACGCGGATCAGGTTTGTACTCGTTTCCATTTCCTGTTACCCTTTTCTTTTCATTCTCTAATTATTCCTCGTTCCCTAATATTCACTAAAGATATAAGTATAATTAATTTTAAATGTTATATAGCTAATACCATCATTCATTGGCCATGATAATCTTTTCTGTTATAATATTGGTACTTATAATGATTTCCTCATATCTTCGGAGTGTGAGTGATCTAAATAATGTACAGAGTAATGATTGATTTACCTCTCTAATTTAGTTGCGTTCCAAATCATTCAGATAATGCTCTGAATATGTACACTCCCGAAGAAAAATAATCTTTATTTTGAAAATACGTCTTTTGATAAGGATGAAATCAAAAGAATTTCGTCTCCTAAACGAACTAGAAACTTGCTAACAAGAGAACAAGTAGTCATATCACGTCCCTCGTTTAGGCCTATTGAACCAAAAGAGGATTCATATCCCAGATCTCATTGATGTTCCACTAATCCTATATGAAAAGCCATGAGTTTTATGCATAAATGAAGATAGTGTAATTATGTTTCTTATTTTCCCTTAATAGAGTGAGTAAAACCCCCGTTAATTGATATGATTTCATTCCGTTAACTCTCACAATCCCAGTCTATAACCCAGTCTAATTCATTCATGATAATGACAAACCATGATCTCATAAGTTATATTATTTTTTTTATTGCAATACACTACGCTCTTCTAAAGAGTTTCATCTGACAACGACTCTCAAAATCCTTCGAAGATGGCGAATTGTGTGTAGCAGATACCTAGTATAATACAAATCTAGACGCCTGATCTATTTATTGGTAAGAAGCCATAGTTTACAGATCTAACTGGTCAAAATATTTATCCTAGATAACGTAAAAGGTGTTACCCAGGCAAATTTTAAAGTACGAAGTTACCGACTCTTAAGATTTTTTTTTATTTAATATTACTTTGGAACTTCGAAAGCTTATTGGTAATCTCTAGTTACCCCAAGCCCTCTTATCAAATGGTACGGATTACTCGCAGGACAGCTGTGGTAGGGCATCTTCATTCAGTTAAATTTAATAAGCTATATACCAGAAGATGGGATCAGGGAGTACTTCTCTGCAGTAATAGAGATGACCTCATTTTGTTTGACTTGGTTCCGAGGTGACCTGAAATGAAAAAAGGTAAAATATAAAGGAATATACCAGTTACAAGCATAATTCATCGAGCACGTTTAGAGAAAATATAATGATGTAGTTAATTCTGAATGTTTGCCCTTCGTTAGATACTGTGTATGCCAGACGCGTCATTATCCAAGGACTTGGAATTTATGACGTGAGGTCACAGTTCCTACTTCGACAGCATTCCTTTGTAGTACTCCTCGTATTATTAGATAAGAAGTGTTCCGTAAGTACTTAAAAAAATGATTATATTAAATAATCAGGACGGAATATGTACAGTAGTCCTTTGTGGGAAAAAATAGATGGTGTATTTGCAGATTCCCTGTGGAAACCGATAACATTGAGTTTCCAAACTCTATTTCACAATATGATCTTGAACAGAATGATAAACCTGTTCATCACAAACAAACAGAGAAACCAAAAAGTTGTAATAATGATTCTTACAATGAAAACCTTCGAATTCAGTCATAAGAATTGAACTGTTAGGCACTAATACTGGTGATTGTTGTCATATAAATAACAATAGCACCTATCCATCCCTAATCTAAAGACAGTCTTTACAAATATATATCAGTCTGTTCTCATGCAAAATATCCAATAGTCCCTGATAAATCCGGATATAATTGTCGCTACGATCCGTTAATCATCGTAGTCCTCTCAAACTAGAACTTTCAAGGTAGTCATTATTATCACTTGATGATATCGCTCGTAGCTAATCTTCCCCGAAACATCCTCTTATTCTAAACTCGTTCGTTGTTTCCCGTCAAGCCCCGTAAAAAATATAAATTAAGGCCATTGCGATTTATGCGATAATTACAGTCATCAAATAATGCGCTAGATTGCTATTATATTTTCTTTGTGTTTGCAGTTATTTGCATAGATAAAAGGCCATTGTAAAATGTCCGTAGTGTCGTTCTTCGTAGCACTCATCTATCTCTATACTACTGTTTCGAAAAAGTGTCCTTTTGTCTGAATTTGGTTCCTCATTCTTGGATGAATAATTGCTCCATAAGTAGAACACCTCCAAACCTAGTACTTCGAAATCCACTGATTCTTCACAAATGATCCCGATGAAGTTACCATGTCTGGCTAGCAATTCAAAAATAAGTTGATTCATCTACCGAAAAAACCAATATGTCCCAGCAAAAGAGGTTCCTATAACTTATATTACCCAGTCGACCAGTAATAAGGATTAATACCTATAAATATGGATAATGAAAACCTTCTCTTCCTATCTCTCTGAAAATATATTAGACCCTTTGTGTGAACTTATATGTCATCAGGTCACATTATCTGTAAGGTCATTGTGCTAGTAGGAGCTGAATAATAAATTCATGCATGAATTCGTTTTATAAACACTTGGTTCTCCCCGGTGACTTGAGTCATCTTGGCGTAGAGTAACAATATCTCACGTTGTAAATGTATCATCAGGTCCTACGCCAGAGTGCAGTAATTAGTATTACTATGTCATATAATTAGTACTACAGAAACGTTCCCCTATGTAAGCAGATAAAATTAAAATCCCTGATTTCGGGACATTTTATAAATTTGTATGTTAGTACCCCTACATTCTACTCCTTATGAGTATTAATACTCTGTGCGGAATTTTTAGCCCTCAATTTAGCTCCGCGTTTTACGGTTTGTATGGTAAGATAAGCGAGCGGGGTGAGCTTAGTTGACATTAATTTAATCAATAACGATTTAAAAAATGTAATCATAAAACCCTCTTCAGATATAGGAATAAAATCCATTAGTGGTTTAGATCCTGCTTATCCAGTCCCCATAGACTCATATGTAGAAATGCCCTTGTTTTTTCCTGATAATTCTTTTATGACTAAACCGGTTGTTTTCTTGGTAGTCCCTGGAGAAATTATGTCGGCACCAGTAGTTTTGGGAGCCGATGCCTTAAAGAAAAATAATTTACTCCCAAATCTCATAACTGGGGAGCTAATACACAGAACAAATAATAGAATCTTCCCGATTGCCAAAGATATTAGTTTATCCCTTCCATTTTATTATTGTATTAATGTTAATTCTATTAGTATACCACCTTTTTCATGCAAATTGGCACAAGTAAAGAGTATGTCAGAAGTTCCCTTAGAGATAGTGGGGTTTGAAGGAACCATCACAAATAATGTTGTTCCAATTATATAATATATAATATATAATATATATATATATAATATATATATATATATAATATATATATAATATATATATGTATATATATATATATATAACATTTATAATCTTCGATTAACACTATAATATCTTGCATAATAGGACAGTCCCAAGATCAAATTTTTAAACTTTGGCAACCAACAGAAAAAAATTGAATGTTTCACAATATGTACAATGGAGCGTATATTAAAAAAAATTTATAAAATATATATATCTGTATATAAATCTAATATATATTTTTATTTCGGTGCACATATATATATTAATATAGTTAGAATATAATATCTATATGTATATTTTCTATAAAAGTCTAACATTTTTATAAGTTTACTTTAACCGTTCTTCTTTTATAAATAGACAGTCCCAAGACAAATTTTTAAACTTTGGAAAACCAACGGAAAAAAATTTGAATGTTTCCAATATGTACAATGGAGCGTATATTTATATATATATATAATATATATAATATATATATATATATATATATATATATATATATATATAACTATATATTATATATATATATTATATTATGTACAATGTACATATATATATATATATATATATATATATATATATATTAATCACAAGATTAAAATAAAATAAAGGCAGTGTAACTTTATCTAACACAAATAACAAAACTTATCATAAAATGGACTTAGAGGCCGTGTAAGGTAGGTTAAGTTGACTTACACGGCCTCTAAGTCCAGGTTATGATGAGATTTGTTAAAATTTAGTTAGATTGACTTGCACGGCTTTTGTATTATTTTAATATTGTATTTTTCAGAGATATTTAATATATTAAATACATAATTAAAAATTATAAAAATAAAATAAAACAAACTATATGATATCTTTATTAGCAAGAAAATAATTAATACCTAAACACAATTCATAATAAATTCATACAATTTTTAATAAAAAAATAATGAGGGTGCAAACAGAGCTTCTAAAACTAAAGGAAACCCGTTTTTAAACTACCACTTGGAGGGGTGGAGAAACTTTATATGGTTTCTTAAAAGAACGTAAGGAAAAATTTCCAGGTTGTCAACATGGGAGACAAACAGTTTATTTGTGATAAAGCAAAGTAAAAAATATTTGTTAATTTGCAAAACATTTACGAAAAGAGAAGATAAGTTCCAATCCAACTTTTAAAAATTTAGGAGATTGGTAAATCGGCTTAAAGGACAGAACATAGACATATCCTCAAATTTTAGCCTTTCGAACCTGTCTTTTTGTATGTTTGTGTTGAACAATTCGGAACGTTTCTGTTTGAAGTTTCCAACGAGCTAAATCGCTGATGAAAAAAGCTAATTCGATTATTTCAGCGTTGAAATCTTAGACATGATCTTTTGGAAGAGTTTTTTTTTGTTAACAAACGAGAAGACGTAGTAAGATAGTAGGGAAGTCCCCTTTAATAGTAATATTCATTTGATAAAATGTGCAGTTTATTGCCAATAGAAGAGTTACATGTAGGGTCTAGAGCGAATTGTGTGAAAGAAATAAATTTCCCAAAATATCGTGATTATCCGAAATGAAGAGACGGAGATAACCCTTTTTCTAATTGTTCTCTCTCTCACACAGAGGCTATTCTATTAGGACTGCCTAGCAAAAAGAGTGGGGTTCTATATTTTCAAAATTTTCTTAGTTCGTTGAAGAACTGGGACGAAATTTCACCGGCACTGTTTGTTGATGAGAGAGTTTTCACTGTACTCAAACTCCTCAATTCAAAATCGACGATTATGGTTGTCCTTAAAGAAATATATGATCAAACGAACAGTTATTAGTAGCCTTGTATTCTAAAAGTTTAATGTTATTAGTGAAGACCAACCAAATATCTGTATTAAATATATGCTTATATTTAATACTATTTTTTTTTAATAATTTAGAAAAAAAATATAAATCATGCAGCGAAAGAGTTGCCCGCAACTTTCGTCCGACATAAAATTATTCACTTATCTCAAGCTTCACCGAAAATATTTGGAACTTTACTTAAACTATTTCACAATTTGGCTTAGCCTTTTAATAAAAATCATTTTGCTTTAACTTTGCTTCTGTTTTTTAGAATTATCTGGGATTTGTAGCAACTAGTCTTAATATCTTTAACTCTAGTGCAAAGTAAATTACTTTTTTTTAATTAGTTTTTGAGATATTCCGCATGTAGTGATTGACAATACCTGACCTTATTTTACCTCTCATTTAAATCAACGGGTCCTTAATGTACAAGTTTGAATACATATATTTACAAAATTTCACACGCAAGTCAAAAACTATTAATATATATATATATATATATATATATAATATATATATATATATATTATAATATATATATAATATATAATATAATAGAT
>JABUQX010108728.1:0-20000 GCA_015478945.1 Trachelipus rathkii | reverse complement strand
ATTAATATTATATCATATTATATTATATTAATATATTAATAATATATTTATATTTATTTATTATAATTTAAGATATATTTATTATATATATATATATATATATATAATATTATATTATTTATATATATCATTCTCTATTTTATTTTGGTAAGTTTATGAAGTAGTGTTAGGTGATATATAAAATATTAATTAATAATAATTATTTAGAAAATAAGCTATAAAAAGATAACAGAGTATCATATGTAATATAATGGATCAAAGTCATACATAAATAATAATAAGTAAATTTTTCTTCTTACTATATATATTAACTATGGTATATAGTTCATTTAGAGTCGGATTTATGAAGAAGTATACTATATATATATTTAATAATTTTTTGTTTTTTTAGTTTAATTATCTTATGATAAATCTCATAATATGAATTATTATTTTTGTTCTAATAGTTAATAAATTTATACTATTAACATCTTGTGTGTCTTATATTCCCTTCAAAATTGTTAAGCTTGAAAGAGTTGAATGATTGATACTTGCTAGATGTTAGATTGAAGTGATATATCGTTAATAATAATAATTTTTTATTATATTTAATTATATAATTATTATTTTTATTAATATAATATATATTATATATTATATTATTAAATTGTCTTTCTACTTTTATGATATCATAATATTCTATGCATTATTCAAAAATATATTATAAATTTATCATAATACTTATATATACTTATATATATATAATTATATATATTTATATTATTATTATATATATATATTTATATATATATAGAATTTTTTTACAAGATGGAATTAATATTAATAATAAAACGTTAAGATTAAATCTCTCGGTAAATATATCGTTTTATCATTAATTAGTGTAAATAAATAAGACTTTATTTACTTTGGTTACCTGAATTGTCAATAAAGGATGTTCATTATGTATCTTCTACAATTTACCTATGTAAATACAACTATCTTGTTAGAATATAACATGGTTGTCTTTCATAGTACTAAATGGCATGAATATTACTACAGTAAAAATATTCTAAAAATGTAATGGAGGTGAGTAATACTTTCCTTTATCATTAAACAATCTATTTTAATTGCTCTCTTCAAAAAGGTAATTTCTTTAAATTCAATCAAATGTCGTCTATATATCATTATTAGTATTCAATTCGACTTATATATCACTATTTTATTTCTCAAGTACCTTCAGGCCACGTTCAATAATTTCCATCACTTGTTTAAGAGATTCTTATCCAAAACATAGTTCTTTAATAGTATAGACTTAGGTCTATCATTCCACAAGTTCTTCTATGAGGGGACGATTCAGATAAAAACTTTAATTTTACATATAAGTTCTTCCAAATGACTTTCACAAGGTACAGGTATAACTAGGAATTCATGGTAGTTACATGGCTAGTACAGATTCATGTAATCTTATAATAAGTATCTATCTGATGTATTCCAATGTGAGTAGATTATAACGATCAGTGCATATTAAGCACGAAGTTTACTTCAGTATGATGAAATTTATTGAAATGAAGAGATCCTAACGTGCGCCACTAATATGATCGTAATATTACGTCTCTCTATCTAATTGGTAGTAATGATCATGCGATCGTAGTATGATACATGATGCTCAGAATGTGCTACAATGTCATAAAGCTTGCTAAGGTAACTATTTCGCCATGTCATAATCATGTCGTACAAATATATAAAGCCCCACGCCATACAACTTATATTGTAGAGGAAAATGGTCTAAAGAGGCTACTTTACAATATTCAACGTATAGGAAATATTTTGTCTTTAAAAGTCAATATTCCCAGTATTTAAACTGTACTTTTATTTGTGCAATACAAAAAGACACAGTTAGTGTATGTGATATTAATTATAGATATGGAGGAAACTAAGATACTTACAACTTTACTATGAGAGAACAGAATAATCAGTGATTTTGTTTTATATAATTGTTCATGAATAGCTTTCAAATCTATAATTGATTTCTTATAGAATAACATATCTCAATATATACAATAGTACTGTCCGTAGAATAATTGGTGGAGGATAACTCGAATAATTATAGTGGGTAAAGGTGTATGTGTTAAAATAATGGGTGTAGGGCTTAATAGGCATATAAATAATAATTTGTAAATTAATTAGGAACGTGTGCGCGCAGAAGTTGAATCTCCGTACTCTATTGGGACAGTCTAATCATACTAAGTGTTATATATGGGGTCCTGGCTCGATTAGGTGATAGTTATTGGTAGTGATATACGCTTTAATGTAAATAAATGTAACAGCAAATATTATAATAGGATCTGCTATAATTGAGTTTTTTTTGTGTTTAAATAATCATTTATAAGGTGAAGCATGTCTCTTCCTAAAGTTGCTTTAAAATAATATAGTTTGATATACGGCTCATTGGCTATAAATTCGACCAAAAACTATTGAGGCTATTTTTAAGGTAAATGATAAATCAGCGATAGATTAGATATTTTATAATAAAGGTTAATAGTATAAAAATAGAAGCAGTACAGATATAAATAAGAAAAGAGGACTGCCAGTAGTTAGCAGTCTCTGAAAGAAATATAATATAAGCATCTGATAAGAGAACTGAGAATGACAGTCCAGAGAAGCGTCATATAGAGATCGCTAGTGAGAGTAATAATAACTCTTAGGCTAGTAATAGGATATGTAGAAAGCTATGTAGCTAGACCTCAGAAGACTCGAACTGCTAGTCTATGGCATACACCAGATTCACTCACATATACGGATAATCAAACAGTTATGTCCTCCAATGTCAAGATCCATAATATTACACTTCCCTTATTTCTATAATAATAAGTAGCTATGAAATCGACTGTTACTTAAGATGAGCGATTTGAAAGATTCGCCGAATTTAACGAAATAAATAGCGGGAATTGGGCATCCAACCTCATTGCTTTATTGACAGGGAAAGCCCTCGTATCATATTCAAGTATTTCGAAGAAGGACTCTAATGACTATGGCAAACTGAAGAACTCTCTACTCTTATGTAATAACTTAACTGAAGATGGATATAGGCTAAAATTTAAAAGCGCAAAAGCGTATAATGACGAAAGACCCATCGTGTTTATTGACAGACTAAAGAATTACATGGTCAATTGGACGGAGCTTGCCGAAATTAACAAGGACTACTATGATATTTATAAACTATTTGTGATCTCGTGAGATCTGGAATGGTATCATTAAACTTATGATCCAAGAGTTGAAAGTTTGACTTAATAGATATCAGCCTAAGAGCTAAAAACCTACTAACTCCTCCTCATAAAAAACTTGCCTGATATAATTAAGAAGACACATCAAAGAAAGAGAGAAATGTGAAATGAAAATAGCCATAACTTTGAAAAGTGAAAGTCCCAGTCTTACAGAAGAGATAGCCAATATAGGAACCATAATATAGCTACATTAACAATAACTGGAGAGAAGGCCCAAAAAGAGCGGCCGCCGCCGTAGCAAGAGATAATCATAAAACACGCATTCAATAAAAGATTGCTTACCCCTGACGCCATATCACGTCTGAATAAGAACATCGATAGACGAAAAGACGTCATGAAGTAGCAAGCAATATAATAGATCGCTTTAGCCTGTGGAGGTAGGACGATACCTCACCAGGAGGCCAGATTGTAAAAAAGAAAAGCCTAGCAAATAAACCAAAATAAAACGATGTTTTAGTAAATAGAATGATTAACGGAATTGTTGGGAATGTATTAAGGCACGGATGTGACGTCATTTAAAAGAAAACCCAGTCTTACGACCCTCTTTATACCCATTAATATAGCTACAATGAACAAAATAACTGGAAAAGGCCAAAATAGTCGCAGTGTAAGTAGTATAGTAAGTAGTACACGCAGCAAATAAAGATTGTACCCTGACCATGTCAACGCCTGAAATAAACATAATACACGAAATTCATAAGTATGAGACAAAAATAGAATCCTAGCCTGAAGTAGACTATTACCTTTCTCAGAGTAGGGTGTAAAAAGAAAGCACTAGGCAAAGGACCCCAAAATGTAACGATTCTTTTTAGTTAAATAAATGAAACGCAAATTATCTCAAAAACGATGGCACGGATTTCGTGTCATTTAAAAAAAATAACGTTCAACAACCAATTTAACGGAAATAAACAGATCTACTAATCAACAACACGTTAGGGAACCGTGCAATAATCGACGTTAACCACACCTTTTAAGTTGGACGTTGAACGTTGCCTCGATGATGCGATTTATGACCAAAAATATGAATTATACAGCGCGAGAATCGGAGATCCTACTGACATTGATACCTCGGTGCACGTAACAATCAATCTACGTAAATAAGAACCGCACACCTGATACTCAACAGCTAATAGAATGATGAGCACCAAGGAAATTTATAGAGCTTCAAAAGGGTACGCTAACAGTTAATCATAATTGACAAGAATATGAAATTCGTAGTACCTCAATCTTAATAAGAAATCAGAAACGCTGAGAAACTTTGACTACCAAAACTTATATGAAAGGTCATGGGTAGTTACGTTTTTGATAGAAATATTGAGTCAGAAAGTTATATCTGTCGTTACCAAATTAGTTTTGGAAAAGATTCAAAATCTTAGTTATGCATATTCACCAAGTTATAATACTGGCTCATTATAAGAAGCTTCAATAAGTAAGGAATCTGCATAAATGAATATACCAGCTAAGATATTATAATAGTTACAAATTTTTGCAAATCTATTTTACTGATATCTTCATTAATGTCATAATACAAATGGAGGTCACAAAGAAATTTAAAATCTTGAAGAATAGATTCTATTGCAACAGGTAAGCAAACAAAAGCGAAAAACGTCAAACTTTAGAAAAAATATATATTCGAAGCAAATTAGTCCCTAGAGTCTTCCAAAGTACGAATATTAAGTATTTAAGCTAGTGGAAAATAAGTTGAGGTGAAATCCCGCCAAAGAACGAATGTACTTTTAAAGGAAAGAATCAGTAGAAAGAAGAATGAAAGAACGTACCAAGAAGAACTAAAAACCGAAAGAAGATTAGGATTAAATATTAAAAGAATGAAAAGGTTACACAAACGAAAACTTCATCATAAGAAGCATCATCTTATCCCTCCTCTTAACGGAGTGGAGACGGAGCCCATTGATAAGCCTGTTTTTACGATAGAATTATTGACGATGAATAGTTATGCTATAATGATAAGCATTTAATTCTGATAAAGGGATATGGTTGTAATGTTATTTGATATAGAAGTATAAGTTCCGAAGGAGTGAAGTGAAGTACGGTACGAGAATTAGAGAACTACGTCAAACTTAGTAGAATTAGTAGCATTAAAATCGAGAGATAGCAATAAAATCATAGATGTTTTTATAGAGGAGAGATTTTCATATAAAGCGTGGGAAATGTGTGAACCAGTGAGTAAAATTTATAATTATTCCAGTTCATATTATATTATGGGCGTAAGATTGTGTTTGTGTAACTTTGATATTTCAAAAAATGGGAAAATATTCATTATACTTTTCTTATGCATAATCCGGTATTGTTTACATATTGAGGGCTTATTAAATTATCCCAGACTACTGTGTCATTTCTTCACCAGTATTAATTTCTACCCGCATTCATTGATTCCTTTGTATTATCATTTATCCTATGTTGATGCTCTAACGAATTCTGTATAATTTATCCATAATTCATAGTTTACCATTTTAAATGTTTTAGTAAGAATTGTTTTTATATATATTTTTATAGTTGTTCAATAATTTTATTTAAAAAGTATCTGCCTTTTTCTTACTTCATTATTTATTTTTCCAATGGTTCAAGACTTTATATTTAAAAAGTTCGCCTTTTCTCGAGGCGAAGGAAGACCATAATAAGTATTTTTCTTTATTATTTTAAACTAATATTTTTGTAAATTTTTGATGTTTTCAGGATTGGAAGAAGAGCACCATAAACTATTTTTAGTAAATGTAATTAGTTATATTTTTAACTAATTTTTTTTTGCATCAATTTAGCTATAAGACTATAGCGTTTCTAGTAAATTAATAAACGTGGGAGTAAAATTATATAGCGTTTGTTTCATTATCTTTAAATAACTTAAAAACCTTTAGCAAGGTCGAGGCTGTGTAATTTCTGTTTCACTGTATCAATCTATCTTAGGGGCAAAAGAGACTTACATAACAAATGCAATTCACATCCTAAACGACAACAACACATAATGCCTCCTCCCAAAAAATCCACTCAACACCTCATATCACCCTTCGTTCTAATCCAAAAATTTAAACAATAGAGTTGAATCAAACTGACGAAGGGTAGTCCAGATCTTAATTTTTTGGATAACAAATTATGGGCAGTTTTAGACCTTACGACCCATAATATCCAATATCAACTGCAATACTAATAGTTTCCTCCGCTTTCACACCCTCCAACCCCTTTAAGGAAAAAATCTCCCCTCGCATATCCAAAAACCCTATTGATTTAACACAGATCATTCCATAACCCTTCCACCAAAAATTCCTAAGTTCGCCGTAGTTATCCCTATACCCGTACCGTACCTTACACCTTACCAACCTCTTGAAAAACTTTAACCAATCAAAAACCTACCCACCCCATTCCTCCATCAAAGAATTAATATTCTCACTCTCAAACAAAACTACTTCACGGTTCAATAATTCTATCGTCAAAATCAAGGCTTATCAATGGGCTCCCAGCACTCCCCCACCCTCGCTAACCTGAGAGTAATTAGAACATTATCATATATACCTAACCAACTCCATATGCTACTATTATGCGAGCGATTCTAGCCATTCCCTAACAAACACAAATCAACCATATCTACTCTAATCAAACAACATACATCCTCCATATCCTCACCTACTAATTACCCCAAATTCACAATACCCTTTTAACACTTTACTTCTAAAAGATTCCCAAACAAAACTTACTCAGTATACAGAAAAACCCTATCTTCCCCCACTACAACACTGTATTCGCCATAACAAAAACACAAAAAAAATGACTCAAACTCCCATATACTAGACCTCCGCATATGCACCCCCACTCATCTCAATTCTAAACACAATATCTCTACTTAACTTTTACAAAGCCAAACCCACCTCCATAATAAATTCCTCCTATAAAAAAGCTATACAAAATACTAAACGCCTTTCAACACAATACACCTAAAACATTCCTTCCTTTGCCCTATTAACCTAACCACACTACAAACAACATCTTCCAAAATCCATATACATTACTCAAAACAATACTTTCCCCTCAAACAACCTCTCACCCCTAATAAAAAATCCCCAAAACCATCATTACGCAATTAATATTCTGTTGTACTGATCTATACATAGAGAACCAAACGGTTTATAAATCATTACAAGAAAGATATAAGGTTATATACTTCATTCCTCTTTGAGTCGATTGAGGAGCCTTAAGGAATAGTTAAGTTCTACCTTTTAACACATCATCCTAAAAAAAATATAATCCAACCCAAAAAAAAATAAAGAATCTCTATATATCACGATACCACAAACTTTAATGAAATACCTGGTCAGTTCACATTACACATCCAAAACTCGATTATGTTATCATCAAAATATGTCACAGATTAATAAACCCAAGAATATGAGCAATCAACTAACCTCCCACAATTTTTAATTTGATCTCGTAATAATCTTTCTCTTACTAAGAAGTTTGGGAAATAAACTCTCATCCTTCATCTCCTCATCACTAACATTTAGAAATGATTTTCAATCTCCACTACTTAATTACGATTTTCACAAAGCGATTTTTTGTTTTAATCCTCTAATGTAAAAACGATCTTTTAATTAAGCCATTCTCCGTTTCCAATTCCTCTAATTGTTTTTAATCAACTTCAATTACTTTCCATTTGTTTGGAAACATGAAAAAAATCTTCCACAACTACCTAAAATAATTCTCCATTTATTTATTGTTATTTTTTTTAGCAAATATAATTAAGTTTTTATAAATAATCACCATAATAATTCCATCTTTTTTAATCTCTAAGTGTTGATAAATAATTCTCTCGTTTATAAGATAATAAATAGGAAACACATATTAATTTCTTAATAAATAATATATCATATTACACCAGAATTTACATTATTTATTATAACAATCCACGTTCAATGGTTAATAAACATAGTAATAAAATATAATAATAATATAAATATATTATATATATTATATAGTATAATATAATATATATATAATATATATATATATATATATATATATAATATTACATAATATGATATATATATATATAATATATATATATAATATAAATATATATATTTAATATAGTATATATATATAAATTATTATATATAATATAATATAATATATATATATAATATATATATATATACTATATATATATAATATATAATATAATAGTATAGATGCTTACTTATTTAATTGAACAAATTATGTTCAAAGGTTTTGTAGAAATAAACAATTTCTGGGAATGGAGGTGTTACCCTAAAATTTTTAATCCTATTAAAAACAAATAAATTAAAGAATTTTTAATCAGTATAATCTTAACATGAGGCATAACTTCATCTACCTCTCCATCACGACTCGATGAATCTACCATCTATACAAAACTCTATATTCACAAACAAGAATGAATCCGTGAGATTGGAAAACATTGTACGAATAGGTGTTGGAGATCGATATTAAACACTAAATATGAGAATATTCCACCAATCTACTATTTAATCAGTTTTACAGAAGGTAAGAATTGAAGCTATTAAATGAAAAACCTCCGTGATCTAACTGCTGTGACGATTTACAAAGAATTACTTCTATAAAAAATGTACTGAGAAGCATATTTAACTCGCCTCATGTCAGCTATTAAATACGGCTTTTTACTACCAGTAAAATGTGCAGAAAACCTAGTTACAGTACAATGTTCATCCCTATGAAATGAAGTATCAATTACGAGAGCAACAATAGCTTAACATTAAAAAACAGTGAATATGTTTTCTCCATCATCATCTAGTAGTGAAAAAAGTCCTGACCCACGGAGATACTATCCTTATATATCCTAATATGCAAGAAAAAGGTTATACTAGAGGTGGAAATCATTACCATTAACCCGGAGCAGGATCCATTGATGAACAAACCAGGTGCTACAATATACATGTCCCCTCGGATGATGCTCAACATCCAGCAGCGATAGTTACACCACTATATGGAATCAAACTATGTAGGAATATTACAGCTCATCTGTTAAGATATTTACTTTCAAAAGAAAGTAGAAGTAAAAAACATCCCAATGTTCACTATCTGCGTTAAGGCATTCCAAAATTCTTCATGGAGAGTGAATATAAAGGATCTAGAAGGTACCTACCCATTCACGATTGTTACACTTTGTTAAATTCATATTAAAACAAATTATTCGCTTAACATATAACATGATAAATATTTTCAAGTAATTAAAATCATTATCTATATCTATTAAATCCTTCAAAAAAAAGACCCAGCGTAATATATAATAGTGTAACTAAACTGTATTTTCATTCATAAAACACTCTTACATATGTAAAATAAAGTATAGAATAAGCTCTGAACTAATATAATGAATTAGGAAAGAGTATTCTAGTCAAAAATTACAAAGAGTTTATGTCTTGAAGAATTTCTTCGTATATTATGAGGAACGCCCGCCACTTAAGAAAAAGCGTGAATTTATAAAATCCCATAAAAGAGGTTGCACCAATATCAACCGCTGTACTCATTAAAAGACGATTTGAGGGTTTTCTTATGAGATTGTATGCGTTAAGAGCAATAAACGTAAAATGACAGGTCAACGTAAGCGCAGGGGAAAGCCTAGAGGAAGTCGCATAGAGAAAAAACCTAAGCTAAAAACTCTGAAAAAAAGGGGCTGTGAGAAAAAGGCTAAAAGACCTCTGAAAAAAAGCCTAATTATAAAATTTCTGACGAAAAAAATCCTACGTTTTATATTAATTACAAATAGCATCTTTCACCTAAAAGTAACCAGCAGCATTCCATAAAAGGAGCGTTTAACACCTCTTCTCATCTAACAACCTCTCATACTAGCCCATAAGCATTCCTACATAGTTTCTAGCCAACCGCAAACAGAATCATATCTTCTCATAAGCTCTACCCAATTAGCGAGCAGATACAACTTCATCAGCATTAATTCCCACCACCATCACCGATACCATGTCCTCTCGAGGTTCAAATATTCCAGCACTTCAGACCAGAATCTTACCATCAAATGTTTTATACTTAAACAAAATTCGAGGCCTATTGATAGATTCTTTTCCGTGACAACTAACATAGCAACCATGAGTCAAATTCATGATACTTTTCTAATCAGATTAACTTTATATCAATAAACTCAATCGGTGGAACTGCTAATTACCTTATAGATATCAAGAGAGCATTACCTAAACTTTTCACGATGCTAAATAATGCTATCTTTAATCTTGTGTTTATAGTTTCAAAACGAGGCTGCAAACCTACATATGCGGCTAAGTTATAAAAATAACACTTACTAATTTACTGCCGTATTAAATGTAAATATCTTCTCACGAGAAGACTTATATCCTCCATCTTAGATGCTAGAAACCCGCTTAACCCATAGTCAATATAAACCGCACTTATAATAAAAAATAACTGCTGCTTGACTGTATCCCAGAGCCTATTTCAATCTAGATGCTTTTCTCTATTTAGAAAGATGAAAATTATTTCCCCAGAGACACTTGAAAGAGAAATCTCTTTTAACTACTATCGAAGTAGAAACCCAAAAGATTTAATTTCACGCATTATAATCGCAGTTCCAATATCCCCAACATGTAACGCGAATCGCCCCAAATAGTTAATAGTAGAATTGCAACACAAGCAACTCTGGCTTATTAAAAAATTCCCTTCATATCCCTCCTAGATATCCAAGAAATAATTCAATGTTGCAAACCCTACTACGTACTAATGAAATGTCTTAAAAAGGCTCAAATCTTATTTCAGACTTTTTTACATCTATCATCTAATACTGTTTCATCGGATATAGTGGTATGCAAATCGAAGAATAGGCAAATAATATAATATATGCTATATTTTATGAGATGTCATATTAAATGCAATCATTTAAAATATTGAGAAATTGACAACACGAACTAAGTCTCATTTAGCGTATCCTTAATCATTCCATCACCGTTTGGTTACTGAAAACATCCCTCAAACTCATTGAAATTGGACAACACCAACTGTCTATTTTATAAACATAATGAATGAGAAAAAATAAAATAGACTACTTGTTAAAGAACGAGCCCATTTTTACGAGCTATTGCGAGTTCATAAAAGTAACTCAGTTGTAATGTAAAAAGAGAGGGGATTATATTACCAAGAATAGCTTTATGTACTTAATCACTGCGTCTTAGAAAATATATATTCTACATGGAACCACAGCATTTGTTTTTACTGGAAAAATAGAAACCTGCGAGCTAGTTATAACTGCCATGACTCAGGACGAAGCTTTGAAGTTATGAGATAAAAGGTGTTATGAGCGGTATAATTAATTATTTCACTTTAGTCTTTAAATGTTATAATAATAGTAGACGATAGTATAGATAAAGGAAAAACTATTCGACCCGTTCCCCATCATTACTCTAATTTAATGGCGTCGGGAGAGGAGAGAAAGTATGTGATTGAGGAATTCGTTAGCTGAGTTTGTTAAGATGCAAGACAGAAGGAAGTGTTATATGAATGTAACAATGAGATAATATTCTAATTAGCGGTAAGGAGAATCATAGGTACTGAAGTAGGAAGTTTTGGATGACGAGAGGGATAGAGAGGAGGCAAAGAGTGAGGTAAGACTAGAGAGAAGCGGTAAATAAATGGAGATGAAGATCAATAGGGTTGCTTTGAGACAGACCGCGTAAAACCAGGTATAACCATTATAATATATGATTATATTATATATATAAGAGGTAGAAGTAAAATACATAAGAGTATATATAATTTAGAGTTAAGTATTTGATAGCGTAGTTAGGAGCGAGATAGGATATTATAGAGAGTGTAATTTTCAACTGTTTCTGAACCCTGGGGTAGGGAGTATGTAATATAATATATAAGTGGAAGTCTAGTATGATAATGAGAGGTGACTGTAGCATACCACTCCCGATTACAGCGGGAATAAATAAGTGTAGGCAAATAAATATAATATATATACATATTATTATATATATATATATAGAATATATTTAATCTATTATAAAAAATATAATAAAATGATAATATATATGTATCATATTTTAAAATAGATTAAAATTATAATTTATAGATATATATTATATAATTATAATAATAATTTAATATAGATTAATATTCATATATATATTAATATAATCTAAGATAGTAGATATATTATAAATATAAATATTAATATATATTATTAATTATATAGATATTATAATTAACTATATATATATATATATATATAATTATATATATATATATAACTCAGTATATATATAATTATAATATATATTTATAATATATATATATACTATATTACACTTAATAGTTATATAAATTATTATGCAACTTAACTCCAAAAATGTCCTGAAGGTCATGTAATTTACATTCTTAGTACATATCTGATTATAAAGATATATTAAACTAAAATGCTATATATATATAGCAAAGAATAATTTAATCAATTCTGTTCTTTATTATGAACATAAAGTTACTAGTTTAAAGGTAGATGGGTACAATGTGGCGAATATGATATTCAATAACGAAATGAACGATGCAGCGTTAACAGCTCTTTTCGTTGTAATATATTTTAAAAGTAAATTTAGATGACAGATTAACATCATAAAATATTTAGCATTATAATATCAAAAAAAAAGAACTATTTTATTCTATTAATTCGATAGGACTCGTACACAGTAGTCATAATCTTATCATAGCCGACCAGCTTTAAATACTAACTAATCATCCTATACAAACATATAAAGATACTTCTTTACAATTTAGCCTTATTTCATGTAAATCATATTATAAGATTCAACTCAACCATATCGTATAAGTGCTCTAGGCCTCATCTGGCAATAATAAATTAGGCATAAAATGACCTTCAATTATAAAAAAAACTCTAATATATTTAATAACAATTTAAATATATAATTAAATAGTAATCCTATACTTAATCTCTAATATATAATATATAGGATCTATCTCTAATAGCTAATATGATAAAAACATTACATTCAAGTATAAATAATCAATTTTAATAAGACAACCCCGACCCTAATTCCATTATTTAAAATTATGAATATATATATCTATCTTTTTGTCCGATTTTCATCATCTATTATAAGTGATAACTAATAGACAGAAAATTTATCTTATGAATGAAATAATCACATAGTCATAATACTAATTATACAACTAAAAAAGAAAAGAGCAAGCATATTTTGTTTGTGGAATATGTTAAGCCATTGGTTCTCGATAAGACGTTATTCAAAATTTTTGGGGACTGTTAAGTAGAGGCTTAAGCTTATTTTATAAACTATGTTACATCCCCTATGGATATTATTTACTGAAATGGACATTATTAAAAATCTTAGTTTATAGTACAAACTGTTACTATTACGAATCATTTCAGTGAGAATTCAACTAGAAGAGCACACATACAATAGGATTATAAAAATCAAATTTATAACCTTTATCAAATATTAATAGATCATTAGGAGATCTTGCTATAATACATAACTTAAATTATAGTTATAATTCTTCTTAGTAAGAAGGAGGGAAGGGTCTTTCTTAAGCTTTAGTTTGGTTATAATAACTTATATATATTCAAATAGCTTATTTTAGTAACGATTTATATTGAGTTTATTGAGAACTTAATTTACAAAGTGGGATTAGTGATTATTAAATATATAAGATACGATGAATCAGTATTATCGATACAGCACTTAGAATAAAGACAATAATATCTATCTACAACAAGAAGTAAAAGAATATCGTACCAATTATAATTGATTGCAGCTATGATTATTCACTGAATATATATAGTACTATCAAAAACTAGATATATTTTACTAAGAAGATTCAAGCCTCGGAATAATGGTCACATTAAAATAAGTCAAATAATCAGCTAACAACACTTAACAAACTGAGGGAAACTGAACATAATTATACATATCATACAATGAACAAACAAACAATTTCAATAACAACAAACAACAACCAACAACAATATGAACAAAACAAACAACAACACTGACAGAACAACTAAACGAACTATTACCTCTTTAGAACTGTCTTTGTTATTATAATGGGTAGAGTTAAAGGTTATATATTTTACTCTTCATTTAATTATCATAGTATAATGTATTAAATTTAGAAAATATTTTTGAGCCGATATAATAAGCAGAAGCAACTTTAGAGCAGAATTTTTAGGAAGCATTATAAATATTATTTAGAACGTATATACTACATTTGAACAGAGATCTGTGACTACTATACAAATTAGATAAACATTACACAAGGTATATAAATTGTAATTAAACCAAATTAAATATATAATAGTAAAGGCAAAACATAAATTGACTTAGAATTCAAGTATACATAGACATGATACTGGATTTTTAATAGTTTTAAATAAGTCATTTTGACGATAGCGGTTATATGGAGTTACGATCTATATAATAATCTTTTGTTTATGATAGAAACATCATAATTAATCTTACTAAGCTATATAGAGACTGAATAGACCTACACTGAATACGTACGATACGCTAGCCTGCCTCCTCCTCATCATCCATAGATAATTAGTATATTGATATACCAGTATGTGGCTTATGGCCTCCTCCTCAATACTTTTCCTCTTTCATTATCTACTACTACTACTATTACTACTGAAGGTCACTAATATTGTCCGACTACTAGACTACTACTAACTCTTCTCACGCTAATAATAATAATATATACTTACAATAAGATAAAATTAAATAGTAAATAGTTATTAATAATTATCATAATGCAAATATTTAATTAAATAATAAATGAGTAAAATAATGATAATTAATTAAGTAATAGTGATAAAAATAATATAATAATAATAATTATTAATAAATAAATAATAATTCATAAATATAATTAATATATAATAATTATTAATATAATAGTAATATATATAAGATAATAATTTAATAAATATAATATATATATAAAAAACGAATAAAATGCAAAAAATAATTATAAATCAAATAATGAAAATAAATAAATTAGATACATGTACAATGCAAATAATAACCTCACTCATAGGTTAATGTTGCATGAATACATAGCGATAATTAATTATAATATTAAATAATAAAATTAAAAATAATAATTAAATAAATATAATATATAATAATATATAATATAATTAATAATGAAAGAAATAATAAAAATAATAATTATAAATATAATATATATAATAATTAATATATAATAAATAATAAAAAAAGCATTAATAAAACATAATAATTAATATATAGCATAAATCCCTTGCAAGTCAGTGACTCAAAACAAGGTTTCTTTTGTTTTTTATTTTAGAAGATTGCAAATTAATTTTATATTTAAATTTACTTTTTCAAAAATATATAAATAAACACGTATATTATTTATTTATTTAATTTTTGTTTATTTTTTATTTACTATTCATAATTTTATTATTAGTCAGGTTAATATAAACTTTATTAGCTATTCTTAATTCAAACTTTTAACGTTAGCTAACATAAAACGTAGTATTCAGAGTAACATGATAATTATAATTAATATAATATAAAATAAACATTATAAAGATACTAAAATGATAAATAACGCTCCATTTCATGAAGGTAAGTTATTTTATGGTATATATCACTTTCTACTAATCTATGGGATATAACTCTAATATACTCATAGCTTACGGTTTTATATAACTAGTATAAGCATGAGATATGAGTGAGAGTGAGATGTAGGTGCAATGATGTAGGTTGGTAAAGCATCAAAGTGTATTTTATCTAAGGTTGTTTGAGACAAGAAAGTGCAACCCATTCATTTAGTGAAACAAAAGCTTTTACTAGAAAGTTTAAATGATGATGGAGTGGTTAGGAGTTACTCGTGTCTAAAAGAAGGGAAACGCGAAAATAGTGTATAAACTTCTTTTGTAATACTCATTGACCAGATTTGTCTGTCAATATATATGCGATTATGTTATTAATATGATATAAATATAAAAAGATAATAAACAAGAATAGAAAAAAAAATATGCATACAAACACAAAAAAATCACACAAATATGAAGTTGAATGGAAAACAACTTATTAATGACCTTATGGTGAGATACATGTATTATAATGCAAATATATAAGCTTAAAATAGAATCTTAATAATCAAAGTAAAATAAGGATAGTAAACACAACAATGAAATATCGAATTATTGAAGATAAACCTTCGTTTAAAGAAAAAATACCAGAGTAAACAAGTTACGTAAATAAGATATTGCGATTTACTTCAAGGATAGAAGCTTAATGAATAAACATACACGAGAGAGTCATTATAAATATGATGACATGATACATTAACAGATAAATGACGCTGTTAATTCTCTTTAATAGAGAAGAGAAATATAGAACACTATAGAGAATATAATACACAATAATATATTGAATATCGAGGTAGAAGGTAATATTAATAATAAATTTTTAAAGATTATCTATTATAAAAACATTTATATTAGTAGATTAACAATTATATTATGCAAATTAATTATATATAGTATGAATTATGTAATATTATAATTAATCGAAGATATTAATAATGAACATAATATATCAGATCAACCGTCAATAATAAATAAATGAATAGTATGAACGAGATGAACTAACCTAGAAAACCGGATCAATATTGTTAATTTACACTATACTGCATATTATAACTGACATGATCAGAAGAATGACATAGATTAGTTATATGTCATAATATGTAATAAGAGATTAATTATTGGACAATTATTAACCCATACCAACATAGATATATTGTGATGAAGAATTATTTCAATAAAACTAATAAATACTATTGATATATGAGAAATATGAATGAAATGAGACAGAAATTAAAGTAAAGTAAATATAATAAAAATATTTATTTTGTAATTTAAAGAAATAAGATTGCATCTACGTTGATACTAACAAGGCGTAAAGAATTATACATATTTTAAATAATATAATAGTTATAAAATAAGCATATATAAAAAATATATATATTAATAATGATAATATACAAAGAATAAAATAAATCATATAATAAAATAAATCAAAGTAACCGGATATTACCATATAATATAATAAATTAAATAATAAATTAATTAAATACTAAATAATAAGAATTAAAAACTTTAAATATAAAATAATAATGATAAAACTGAAAATAAAGTATTATTAATATAATTAAAAATAATATAAATAATTAATATATAATAAAATAATTAATAAATTAAAATTATAATAATAAGTAAAAATAATAAATAATAATAATATAATTATATAAATAAGATTTAATAATAATAGAATATATGTCATTAATTGAATAGTAATTAAAATAATTTTTAGTGAATTATCAAAAAAAATATATTAAAATAATATAATAATAATATAGAATAAATAATAATAATAATAATAATTAATATAATATATAAATAATAACTTTAATAATATAATAATAATAAAATCATAAATACAATATAATATATTATTATATTATAATATAATATATATAATAAATAATAATAATAAATATATAATAAAATAATTAATAATAAAATAATAATAATATTAAATATAATTAAATAATATATAATAATTAATATATCAATTAAATAAATATAATAATAATAATAAATTAATTTAACAAATTAATAATAAAATAATATTAAATAATAATAATATTAAAATAATTGCATCATATGCCTTAATGATAATAATATAATTTAATGAGTTAATAATAAAAAAATATATATATAAATAAAAAATAATAATTTATAATTTATTTATGATAATATAAGCAAATATATTATTATAAAAAAATAATATAAATATTAAATATAAATAATATAATAAAATAATAATAATTAATTAATAATAATATATAAAATAATAATAAATAATAATAATATTAATTTAATATAGATAATATAAAATAATATATAAAATAAATAAATAATAATAATATAATAAAATTAAAAGATTAAGAAATATATAAAAAAATTAAATTATGTAATAATAATATTTAATAAATAAAAAAATTAAAATATGTTTCAATCTAAGAATACACAAAATAAATTTTATAAATTTATAAAATTCCAAAAATTTGATTTCTCAAGTTTTTTATAAGTAAGACCACGTGTTTGGTTATTAACATTTGCTTAGTAAAGTTAAATATAATATAATTATAACAGTATAATCATAAAAGTATGTAGAATAGAACATTGTCAAAGGTATAAATTTGACTCCACTTTATCAACTAAATAATAAGGTTACGTAACTGAGTATAGTGATAGATTGATCTACGTCACTATTTATTAGCTAATATCAAAAGAACGAACTAACCAATGAGGAAATAAAAATCTAATAAAAAAATAATATATGTTATTAAAGATACTTGTATAAAGCGGTTCGAATTTGGAGGGTCATTGGGTCATATGTTACCATATAGCATAGGATATGGTATAATATATATCTTTAACATAAATTATAACGCCTCCCAAATTAATTACAAATATAAAGCTTTTGCTCGGAGTAAATTATATCAAAGAGTTGCCGGTAGTCGTAGATCAGAGAACAATCAGTTTATACTTAATACATAAAATAAATATTTCTTCCTTAATAATGTTCATTAAAAAAAATCATAGAAAAGACGGCATAAGTACATTACTTGTAATACTTATTGTGTATATATTAATACAGTATTGTAGTCAGAAACCATCTGCTTTCGTTCTTTAATATCTCTACTATAAATAATGATTTTGTAAATATTTCATCTATAATTTTTTATCACATTTAAAACATCTAAACTACCTGCTTGGTGAATAAAGTCATATAGTGCTTCACCTCAAGAACTATATACTATATACTTATAATAATAGATTAATAAATATATATTAAATATAGATATAATATATAATTATTAATATAAGATATAATAATATAATATAAATATAATTAATATTAAGATATATAATATAAGATATATTATAGAAATTTATAAATCATATAGTATTATATTATATAAGTAGATTAGATAGAGACTATAACTATATATAATATAAATATATAATATATTAATATATAGATTATTATATAATAATGAATTATATAAATATATATTATATAAAAATTATATTATAGTTAAAACAATATAGATGATAGATATAAATTTATATAGATAATATATAATATAATATAATATACAATTAATGTTATACGATATAATTATATATTTAATATTATATATTAGATAATATATTAATATATAAGATTATATATAATTATATATATAGAATAGATTATATTTGATATATATAATAGATAGATATATTAAATATAATATTTATATAGATTATAAGATATAATATAATAATATATATATATAGATAATTTCATATATTAATATATTATAATAATAGATATTTATATATAGATTATATATATATATATTATATATATATATATATAGATTAGAATAAGACATTATATTAATATAATATATATTAATATATAGATATATATATAATAATATATAAGAATATATATTAATAGATTTTATATTATATAAATTATAATATTTTAATTCATATATTATATATTATATAAATATAGATATAAGATTATTTTAATAATAATATATTATATATATATATATATATATAAGTATATATTATTA
>JABUQX010108727.1:0-17500 GCA_015478945.1 Trachelipus rathkii | reverse complement strand
CACATATATAACTAGGTCATAACTTTGTTTTCCCCTTTTATTTATAAAAATTTAAAATAAATAAAAAATTACGATGAACGCCAACCAACAAAAATATAATACTAAGACAGTTCCTCCTTAACTCCCCAGATTAAGGATGCTACGAATACTTGGAGTCATATTTTTATTCGGGATCATCTTTGTTTCTGGACATGACGAACTCCTCAGAAGATATGGAAAGAAAAAGGTGGGAGAGTGAAGTTATTAAAACAACTTAAAGAAATATAAAATTACCATATACAATCCAAACACCCCAGACACAAACATAAACAAAACAATCATTTCACTAAACTAAAACACCAAACCCATACCCAACTACAAATACAAAACTTTATTAATTTATAAAATTAATAATGATAATTATCATTGGGTTATTTCTCAATAAATAACTATATAATATAATTATAGTTATTTATAGTTTCTTTTATTTAGTAATTATAATTTATAATATTTATAATTATAAATATTATATTATATTATTATATCTATATTATTTTATATATTAAATTTATATATATAATTATATTAATTATGTATATAGTATTATTATTTTAATTATTATTTATATCAATTAATATTAGTATGATACAATGTATGATAGTGAAGTCATTGTTAGTAGTTAATTATAGTGGTAGTGTGTTAACTCCGTTTGCGTCATCAAATAAAGTAGTTACTGATTAATAAGTGTAGTATACCTTAAGTAGTAAGTAGTGTAGTTATATAGTGGTAGCTAGGAATGTTATTTTATTTAGTTATTTTCATTATTTCTTGAGATTATTATTTCTCATTCTTTTATTATAAAATGTAAAGGTTGTTATTTTTTTTATTGATTATTATTATTTTTCTTTATGTTATATGATTGTGTTCATATTCTTATTATTATTATTATTACATTCTTATTATTATTATATTTTATATACTATTTATTATTATTTTATATATTATTATTTCATTAATTATATATTAATATTATATTATTATTATATATTATATGATTATGTTAATTTTCTTATAATTATTATTGGTTATTAATATTCGTATTCTGTAATGTATTCTTAAACTTTTTCCCTCCCTTTCTCTAATTTGTATTATTAATATTATATATTTTTGTTTTAATTGCTCCGTATTATTATTAATATAAGTCGGGTCTAATTTAATGTTATTATTATTATTAATTATTAATTTATATATTATTTATTAATTATTATTAATCTATCTTTATATATATTATTATCATGCATTAGTTATTTCTTTTATCTGTATGTAGAGTTTTCTATAAAATATAACCAAAAACAAGGAAAAAAAACAAATCGTCATGCTATTTTTTTTCTGCCGGGGACACAGATCTTTATGGTACACTAATCCCAAATGCCTTCAAAAACTTTATAAACAAACGACAAAAAATTTTGGAGACAAAACATCTGATGAAAACCTTGTCAAATTTTGAGCGGTCTTTCATTGTTTGGGTCGAGGAAGAGACACAAAAAAAACCTTATTCCACATTCCACTAAGAGCTAAATAATAATAATATAATAAAAATAATATAAATTAAATAAAAATAAATGGATACTTCTCAAGTTTTATAAATCGTAATTTTAGATTTTAATAATTATAATAATTTAAGATAAATAATCAATTAAATAAATACCCAATCTTAAAAATAATTCATAATTAATAAATAATAAATTAATATAATAATAATAAATAATAATCAGTAATAATATAATAACAACAGAACAACACAACAAACAACAACAACTAACAAACAACAACAACAACAACAACAAACAGAAACTATAACAACAACCAACAAAGAGGAACAACAAACAGACAAACAGACAAACAAACTACAAAAAAGGGGAAACGAAATAAATAAAATAATAAAATAATAAAATTAAAATAAAATAATAATAATCAAATAATTAATCAATAAAAATAACTAATAAATTTAGATTCAATAATACTCGCTATGCTAACGAAAAAAAAAAAAATAATTAATATCAAATATGATAATAGCAAATAATAATATATAATAATAAAATTATTATAATGAGATTATGAATAAGGTAATAATAACTTTTTCGCCAAATTTATATCACCAATAATATTGAAAAATGACACATAAAATAATATGAAATAATAATTAAATAATATAAAACACAAGCCATTCAAACAATATCTATCAGTGTATTAATCTAGAAAAGAACAATTGAATTTTTACTGCCAATAAAATTATATTAAAATTAGTTATATTGCTCGTTATAAAGAAAATCAAATAGTACATTAAAGTATGGCTGTAGTTTCAATATAAACCATTATAATATAAATACTATTATATATCCATATATCATACCAAATATAAAAGATTTATTATATATATATATTAATATAGTATAAATATTATATATATATATAGGAATTAATTAATATATATATTAATATTATATAATTATATATATTATATAGGATTAATTTTGGCTGATTAGGTTATTATAGTAAGTGGAAAGGAGTTTTAATGCTACGGTAGATAGGGAGAAAGTATGAAGAAGGTAAATCTGAGGTATAGATGAAAAATTACAATAGGAAATGATCTAATGGCGGATGACTAGAGTATTAGCTGATTTCTTGACTATAATGATTGTGGGATTGGTTAATAGTATGTTCAATTGTATAATTTAAAGCGCTTTTAAAGGAGGATTTAAAGTTTATCCAAGGTGAGTAATTTGATTAGAGTGAAGAATAGTATATAAGTATAGTACCCTTATTAATATAAGTAGGAGTAAGGTAGAGAATAATACTAATAAGGTGGGAATCAGTAGCAATTAATATTTAAATAGTTTTTTCTTGTAATACAAAAGCAATTAGCACAAACGGTATCGATTTTGTATTAGAAGTGATCGGTAAGGAAAGGATTCTGATAATATCATTTGCTGTAGTATAATTTTTTTTAGGTACGAAATAGTAGTGCTTAGCTACTATTTTCTGAAGTGACTGTATATAAGACTGTAATTTAGGTATGAAGAACAAGGTTGCTACGTATATATATATATCATATCATGTCAGGTCTCGTACAGCGAGATTATTGCAGTCCTAATAATAGTGGTTGTAAACTCTTTACATATTTATAAAAAAATTATTACGCGTTATTATTTTAGCAATTTATTAGCTAAGTATATAGTAATAACGAATATTAATAAAATGATTATATTTACGATTTATTATTATGGAAATTTACAATCACAGAATACTCAGTTAGTTTAGTATAATATATACTAAGAATTTAAATATATTTCTATAAGTAGTAAGTATATATTACTTATTATTATATTATATTATTAGTTATTACTTATATATATATATATATTATATTAAGTATATAATGTATTAATATTAATATATATAGACTCAAGATGGTACTGATTATTAGTAGGGCGGTTGCACCTCACTTTTTTACGTTAATTTGTATTTAATATTCGCTACGATAGCTAGTGCTCAAAAGAAGAAAATATTGTTAATTATATTATTATCCTTTTTACTATTGTTGATATATTTCCAATATTTTAACAGTATTATAATAACAAGGATTTTCTTGTAGGTAAATATCATCTTCGATTTATTTCGATATAAGTATAAGATAATACAGAAATATTGTTAGTGATAATATATTTATAATATATTCAATGCATATTAATTTAAAGCTATTAAAACTGGAGGAAAATTAGAGCTAATTTATATAATAGTGAAATAAGGTTAGAGGCTTAATGAACTATATTAGGTAGACTCAAGTATCCTTAATTTGAATTGCATATATAGTTAAGTTAGAGTTTGTATTAGTATGCGAGTATAAGGTAATGAATTAACAGTCATCAATTCCTAAAAATTGTCACAGTACCCTCCCCTCTCCTCCCTAGTTAAATAGCGCTGTCATTCAGCAAGAAACGTGACTCCTCGACCCACGACATACGTTTCATGGTGAATCGTTTCGATCGGGCCGATGTAGTTCTGTCGCTTACCGGTCTGCCGTGCTGAACAGTCTCGAAAAGAAAAACTCTAGAGAGCGAGATCATTTAAGATTTAGAGTTAAGACATAGCTACAGATATCCCAAATTTAGCAGTTAGTTTGTTTCTAGTAGACTTGTGCCGTATACTCCTTAGAGTGTTCTATTAAAGTTTTATAGAGCTTTTTATGTAGTATGTCATTAGTACTGTATATTGTTGAATAATGTAATAATTATACTGTTTTCCATAAATATAGCCTGGGAAACTTTAGTTTAGGCTGAGTGATAGCCTAGCTGAGAAAAATGGAATGAGGTGCAAAAGGACGCTATTGCATCTTTTTATTTTATAGTTAAAAAACAGAGAATGAAAAGCATTATAGTAAGAATCTAGAGATAAGTCTGTCTGCTAAATCGGAATAGCTACGTTCTGTTACAAACTTCTTAAACAACTTTCATTGATTGCAATGACTTTACAGTATTTGTATTATGTTTTGATTTAGATTTTATGTTACAACATAATACTATCGCTGAGATTATTATATTATTACGATGTACTTCCCTGTTGATATAGAATTACCTATTATTATTCTATATATTTATTAAATGTTATAAGTTTAAGGAATAACAGGCCTTTTTTCGTGTTTAATATGTAAATTATATATATATCTAGAATATTATTATACTATTCCAATTATATATTTCTATATATTATATGTATTATATATTATAATATAGTAATAGATAGTATAGGTGTTGATAAATAGTAATATAGGGCATAAATAATATCAATAAGCGTAGTAATACATATATAATGATGAATAATGAAAAAGTTAATTTATCTGGTATTCATACTATCCACAAATCAAATCAAAATACACACGAAATCTAAAATATAAATTGTATATACGTGTTGAATCCGAACAGTCCCATAGTTTCGAAAGAAGCTGGGCTTTCAACAGAATGGAAGCAAGAACCATTAATAAAACTACTATAATATATATATATATTATTACGATGGACGGTACTGACGTACATGAGGCCAGAATGTTACAAATATCTCAGAGAAGGCGGGTCGAAATAATTGAAACAATCGGTCATAATGTCGGGGAATTTATTGTTGAATTAGTGCTAGAACAGTAAGTTAATATGCGTGTATAAAACATACTTAGACAATAATAGAATAGAGTGAGATTTCGTTTACTTTTAATAATAAGTGTAATGTAATAAATACCATTGACATTATTATTGATTCTTTAAGTAATAGAAATAGAGTATATAAAGTTACGCATATTAAATGATACAGTTTTTCTCTTTACACTTTTTTAGGGAAACTGAATAACAGTGACAGAAATTGGATAGTGAAATTTTGTGAAAGGTAGCTTCGACCACTTACCTGTGTCATAGAGAGTAAAATATCAAAAAAAGCATACTAGAATATTATAATAAATCGATGATAATGCGTATAAGAAGAACATAACAATTAGCTCAAAGCATTCTATGGTTTTACTATTACAAACAATAAATTGCCAGTATAAAAAACACAGAGAGGTATCGTTGTGAGTAAAAAGTAATGCTCAAGAAGAGTCGAAGATCATAGGAGTCTATCAGAAACTAGGTTTCACACTTCATTGACGCTTTGATAAGATATTCTCGTGAATGCAAGGATGTCAACTTGAAGACAATAATGAGCATTTAAACACGTTTATTGGATAAATAAAAATCACTTATCGCTCACAGTAATAAGTTTTATAATGAAATTGCGAATTGGATTTTAATGTTAAAATCAGGTTATTTTGGCGAAATATATAAGGGTGAGCGGTTTCTAGAAAGCTTTGATTCAAGGGCGAAAAATGCGGCGCGATCGATTATCGACAATAGCAAAACGAACATTGGAAGTGCACGTGACAAGTAGGGACGGATAAACTTCGAAAAGAAAAAGAAGCGGAACAGGTAATGAGAGGACTCCCCTACTTAGAGTGAGGAGCGTCGAGATGCGTGATAAGTGAAAAGCGAAGTACGAATACTTTTAAATATTTATGGACGTAATGCTCGTCCATAACGCGATGTGGAACGAGGTGGACCAGACGGGTAAGGTTGCAGTCGGAATGGGTTCCGGATTCGGAAGGAAGGAATCGGTGTTGAACAGGAGACAGACGGTGTCTGCATCGGACAGGAGGCGGAAGATGTCGGCTAGGCGCGGGGCGCTGAAGTAGTTGGGAAGTACGACAAACAGCGAGACGTTGGCAAAGGTTCAGGTTCGGTTTGAGAACAAGTTGATGTAAAAAGCAGAATGGGCATGAAGTCGATATTATCTTGCGAAGTAGAGTAGATGGCCTGGGCGTGTCAGGGTGCCGAAGGTGTGGAGGAGGCAGTGGTGGGACAGAATGCGGTGGTTCATGTTGAAATAAGCCGGATTTAGATCCTGAAATCGAGCAGGATATGTTTTCATGGTTTGCTCCCCTTCTGTATAGGTTGAAAACCTTTCGATGGCGTCTTCGTAATACGGAAGGGTGCCGTCATAGCGAAGCGGCTTGCAACAGGGCTACGGGCGTATTGAAGGGGCTAGTTGCATGACATCATTGCCAGATTTTGGTTATTGTGAAAATCATGCCGAACTAATACATTGAGTGCAAGCGTCTCCAAACTCACTGTCATGTGCATTGTGATAGGACGAAGAGAGCTGTGGTTTCATCCGTGGGTGCGAACACTGGCTTCCACGCCTCAGTTACATTATGACGCGATAAGGTGCGAGCCCAGGGGAATCCGTCGTTTTGGTTCGAGTTGTGTTTTCGATGACATGGAGGCGTAGCTGAGTATAAAACTCATAGCCATGTCGCGATGGAGAGTTGCGTAGCGCATGTAGACAGAGACTCAGCAGTTGAAGCTTAAATCGGTTTGGTGTCTTTTGTTACGCAGTTCTGAATACCGAGTTAGAAACAAGAGGAGGAGTGGTATTCGGCACTCGAGATTTTCCGGTGAATAGATTTCCGGACGTGCGCACTATAAAGCAGATAGCTTTATCTACGCTCGCCGGATGGAACTCTCTCCTTATGAGATGTGCCTTGACCTTTGTCTGGGCAAATGTATAAGCTGCAAGTAGCGAAAAGGACGCATTTAGAAATCCTCGATTAAGGTCAATGATGATCTCTTCCATCAGGTGAGACTCCGGAACTGCTACCTCTGGTTGTGGACTCAACAGCTCGACGGAAGTGCTACACAAGACTTGGTATCCCAGTTGTACAGAAATGCCAACTGAGCCAATTGTCGTCGCTGGAAGAGATATGCCAACCTGTAAAGGGGTAAATAGCTTTTTACCCTCGAATGGTGTATCTGTTTCTTACAATAGTGTGCTACAGTGTTAAATGATGTGGTGAAATAGCCAAATCGTACTTGAATGATTATAAGGTGGTGGTAAAGGATGCAGAAACGCACTAAAAATCAATCTTGCACCTGAGTAACATGACGACTTCACACAAGGTGATGAAGAATATTGTCTGCAGTAGACTAAAGATGTGGCTGTACCTCGAAGTGTGACCTGAGTTGCAAACTTTATGGTAGTGTTATTTGAACAAGATTGAGACAAACGGAGTCCGTTTGTCAAACGTTGAGTTTCTATAATTTGAATAACGTTCCCTTCTAATAGGAATAAAGGGATACGAGAGTGCCAAACGAAATGCTTACCTATCATATAAATAACATTGATCTACCTTTTTATAGTGCGGGAAGCATCTTCGTGATATGATAGTGTAAACGAACCTATTTCTACACGGTATAGCGGGTATGGCTCACTATGAATTGAACGTAGTATGCTGACAGAAAAGAGACGATCAGCATAACAAAGGTGCAGGAAACCAAAAAAAATTTTCTACAGTCTATGAGAATGTCGTAAAGAAGACGCACTAGTGTAAAGAAAACAAATCTCTATCGAGTTGCTTTGCAGATACTCGAAGCACATATTCGCACGAGACTCAATGTCTGTAAATGGAGACGCGATAGCGTTAATTCGGGAGTAAGAGCGCAATCACGGCTAGTTATTTAAGGTAATGTTACATTTTCCTGCTATTCTATTAATTGAGACGGAATCGTTACTGGTGAATTGTTGGGCATATGAATTAGCAATTTTAGTGGACGGGACTTACGAGACCAGAACAAACTTGGTGACGTTAATTCACATAGTGAATGCATTGTACATGACATGTCTGTGAAATAAATAATGAGTAATCTAATGAAATCAAGTAGATGTACGAAACTATAGAGAAATTTCACAGACCTTTCTTAGATAGACATTAGTAACTGAAAGTGATTAAATAGAGTTCACTCAGAATAAATTGCGAGAAAGTTGTGCGCATCTGTGTGTTCAAATGGCGCTGAGAGTCAGCGTGTTTCCAGGCGGCTTGGAACTTCTGTTATGATATAAGAATGAGCTAGTATGAACAGAGCCAGATAGCTTGTCATGAAATTGTCTAGACAACAAGCTCACCCAGCTGCCGAAGTCCTGTATAAGGGTACTGGTTTATTGAATTAGTACATCAGCTGTGGCGGCGTGTATCGGCTGAAAATATAAAGTAAACTACTGGTAATTACGCCACAGGGCCTTACCCTACTCACATGGCCCCAGCGAGAACAACGGGACAGCCAATTACAGTTACCATCTCAGCTACACCGTACATCCCCACGAACTTCATACCAACACCACCACACAACAACAAGTGAACAGACAACCAAGAGCCCAAACGACAAACTCCTTACCACTACGACGTCGACGGCTTCGAACAGTGCGCTGGGCAGAGCGACACGGTTAGCCAGCATTTTTTACGCAGATCGCGCACTCCGGTATGAATAAACTAAAGATTGGTAGAAGAGTTGTCCATTACCTATATAAAAACGTAGACAGATAATTGTAGTACAGTCATGTTTAATATCAGAGCTTCTGAGATTATAATCTATGACGATATGTGCTAGTGCACCACTCAACTGTTATCCGCTAATTGGGACGGACTTTAACCTTCTAGGGTCAAGTAGAGTTATATGTTTCCGACTTGAATGAGAGTTTAAGGGCATTAGTGAATTAACTCCGATTCCATGTTAGGATAGAAATTAAGAACATTAGATCTCATAATATTCACTGCTGATTAGTGATAAGTCTCTACGGTAATAAAACAATTTTGCTTCTATGTAGAATGTGATGGTTATAGTTATCATCCTAGTGTGGATGAATAGGCAAATAGTTAACTGGCCAATCATATAATAAGTTGCAGTATCTATGTAGGTAGTATATCCTCACGAGATGAACGTAAAGTGCAGATATAAACACAGCGTTATATAACTTGAGTCGATGAAAGAAGACGTTTGGATAATATGAATTATTGAACTTAAGCATTTTCGTTTAACCTACATGAGGCGTTATAGTATATATATTTATTTTAAAATTTAAACTCGAAGAAATTTCGTAAAGGCTCCCAGAAGAAGGAGTGATTAATATGGCTTATCCTTAATCTACATGCAAATAACAAGTAGTAGGAAATAAATGCTATTTTGAAGATATTATGAAAAAATGCTAGATCATAAGCTAAGTTAAGTCAATTTTTTAGAGATAAAATTGGTAACAACTAGAGAGATAGGTGGATGTTGGAAATCGCTGTCATAATATTATGGATACATTTATATAGCTCGGTTACTGCTTAGTAGCGATAGTTAGATATTAGTATCATAGGCAGCGATTATAATCGCACAGTCGTGTGGTATCGTAAATATCCGATGATCTGTTGATAGAATATTATGTAATGGTGATGGAGCATGAGGATTCAAGAGGTGTTTTGTATGATTTTGGAGTTACGTGAAAGTGGGATTGCCCATTCTCTAAGAGAACCGATTTTCATAAATCTCTACTCTTTGCTCACGTGACTAACAGCTTTGTTGAGTGTGTGTATAGTCTGGTGTACAATAGTGACACGTGTGAGCAATGAGAGAATGGAGGGTTATATAATATGTCCAAATATAGTCTTTCAAATTTTGCATACGATGAACGAGCGATAGATGAGTGATTTATACTCGAAGGTAAGAGGAATATCATGTGAGGAGCTGGAGATAATGAAAGGAAAGCTCATGTTGAAAATCTATCATGTTATATGTAATTAATAAGTGAAGTCTCAATAAATAAGATCAATATTAGTGTATGGTGAGAAGATAATGTATTATGACCAATCGGAAATGGATGTACAGGTAAAGCACGTAATTACATGAGCAAGATATGTGAGAAATGAGAGTGAGTGTTTAGATATATGATCTTCACAAATAATCTAGGAATAGCGTTGTGATTCAAGTGAGATGTGATAGCTCTATAACTAGTAAAGAGATGAGAAAGAGGTACAGGAAACTTCTGCCACACTAATTATATAATTTGAAGTAGTGAATGTTAAATGTCTCGGCTATCTGTAGTTAAAGTAATTTATAGTTACCCATTAAATAAGAGTCACACCACGGTAAATGGATGAGCTGCATATAAGATAGGAAGTCTATTTATAGCGGTAATTGCTCAAAGTTATTGACTTATACATAAAAGTATTAGTGGTTATTATGTAGCCAGGTAAATTTAGGCGGCGTGCGTAAATAAAGAGTATTCCGGGGATGCGGGTTCGTAGAGCACTTGTTTATTATTATTTTGGTATTGAATGGTAAACGTATTATGCCAAGCCTCTCGGAAATTAGTCGAGTACCTGTCCGCTATCATTATGCGAAGATGAAAAGAGAATAGTTTTGTAGTGTTGTATGAGGTATTACCGCATGCATGTCAGGGTCGGTAGAAACAGCTCCGAAAAGGAAAGTTGTAGAGAACCGTGCTAATCTACGATACCGACCCATCATATAAAGGCGAATTTATCGAGAGCGGGATTAGTTAAGTTTAAAATCTCTTTACTGCATATACCAGTAAATGTACAAGGCTTAAGACTGGGATCCGAGTCTCTACTCTCCGTAACTTGCGGCTGTTGTGAATTTTCACTGCTCAATATAACCCGCTGGTTTATAGTAGGATAGGTGAGGAAATTGGGACCTCACATAAGCCTGATGAGATATCACATAACATAAGAAATAGAGGCGATGTAAATACGCGATGGATTGATTAGTCAGAAGCTTGTGAGCAGTAACCCTATATGTGTAACGAATCTGTACTTCTCAATAAGGTGAAGAGCTAGATAAGTATTGACCGTAATTGTGGTATAGATTTATCTTGAATACTATATTTGAGTTGTCATTTGGAGCAGGGGGCGTGTGGAGTGTGAATGAAGGCTTATTGGAAGCGAGCTGATTGTGTAAGTTACGATGAAAGAGTGTTATGTATTGCCGTGACACATAAAGGTAATTGAAGTGAAGATGAATGTAGAGTAATTATTTATTGAGAGGATATTAAGAGTTATATGTATTTGAGCAGGATAAGGAGTATTGTTGTTGTAATTATATAAAGGCAGAGAGTAGAGAGTAACTGAAGGGGGTAAAGGAGTGCAAGTATATGTAACGGTCGATTCAATAGGATGTCATAATCGTGAGTCGTATGATTAAGTCCTAATTAGATTGGTAGTTCATATATATGTATCAGCTGCTTAGTATGTTTGATTAAAATATTAAATGATATTTTCTGGGGCTCACCGGTGATAATAATCAGTGATCGTTGTACCTTTAATGGTCAATGACTTGTCATTACATGTGAATACGGTGACGCTTGGTGCCTTAAGTTAATATTATTAATTACGTGGGGATCTCCTCAGTCGTATATAATCGGCGGAGACATCTTTTCAGTTTTTAGACATGTGGTTATTGATTACTGCTGTTCGATACATGAATGGTTCATGCCTCTTCCACATAAAAACTCCACTTTATCTTGTCATATTTACGCTAGGGAGCTCTGGCCATTATAATGAGCACAGTTTGGTATTGACTTCAACTCTCGATGTTGCTAACGACACGCGCCTATTTAGTATGGCATCATACTATGTCGACGGAGTTTTTTGATAGAATGAGTATCTGCTGGGCGAATCAATTGAAATTACAAAATTACACATACGGTGAGAGGAATTAAGTAATTAAGATGTATTAGCTATATATATATGAATATTATACTAAATTTAATGACTGAAGATACTGAAGGATAGAAGAAAACAGATCTCAGAAAGGTCCACAGGTCAAAAGGTTTTTTTAACTCATATTCTTCATAAGTGACAATTTCGGTATATCTCACTCCTAAGTGCCCGGAGTTTTTTTAAATGTAAGTTCCGTGTTGATTATCATTTATGACTGGAGGGCTGAGTCATATGTTGGGAGAACTAGTATAAGTAGAATATCTGGAGTAGAGATAAAAACTGAGTACTTTCATAAACGCTTATTATGGGACTCAAATAGATGAACTGGCTAATATATTATAGGAGAGGCCCGTGAGAATAATCTCGGGTCAAGTGTCGATGTGGTTAGTTATCTAAAGGCAGTGAATGTATCGAAGTCAATAGACACGTAAAGTAGAGATCTAAATCTATAATTGGTGATGTGAATTATACCTGAGTGAGATATACCACTAAGATGATTCCACTCTGAATATGCATAAGGTCTATGAAGCTTGTTAGATGGAAATTACGTTAATTCATAATTTTATCACAGTATTTTGCTGAGACTTAGATTAGTCGAGAGGGATGACATGTTAATATGTTAAATATTCTTAAATAATAATGGTATATGTTAAAAAAAAAATAAAAATAAATTTGAAAAACTGTAAAACCCATTTCCCAAATGAAATATGTCTAAGATTTAGCGATTTTATTGCACCATCAGCTAAGATTAAGTCTATAGAAAATAGCTTATAAAATATGTGGTTCAAGCAGACCAAAATTAAAGAGTATAATATACTAAATCTACAAATAAGGTAATTATCAAATGTATGACAAAAAATAAATATATATTATTAAGTAGTTAAGAGCATATTTTCTAGTCAATAAATATAAGGATTTAAAAATATGTAAAATTTGTTGTTAAGATTCTCGTTTCTAAATGGTTTTTGGTCATTGTACGAAAATAACATGAGTATGAAATTGCCCAACTTTACATATGGCCTAATAAATAAAGATAAACGCATTAGAGAAAGCCTAATGTATCATGCAACAGTAAATTTTTTACAAAAATGAGTGATATATATATATAATAATTAAAGAATAAAATATTATTGTGGGCCCGCTTTTTAATGGGCCGAATGATTGTAAAAAAATATAATTTGAAAATGATCAATTTGGGCCAGATTCACTGCACTATATATTTGTTAAATAATGTTTCGGAATAAAAGTATAAAAATTTATGAAACTGATTGCAATAAATGCATTTTTCAGCTTCAGGAATGTGGATCCGTGTATATAATTTTCATATAACTATAACTATATTTAGATTATCTTGTGATCCTGTCGTTGTAGATAGATGCCGGATAGATATATAAGTATCATACGTCGCCACTAATTCCAGAGGCCTCAAACGAAGAAGGGTTACAAGTTTTTACGTTCATAATTGCGAATACGTATAATCGTAGTTAGCCAAGAATAGGTGTTAAATCGAAAGGCTGCAGTTATCAAATATTAATATGAAACATTCTGGTATTAATAGTCGGATTTCTATTTATGAAAATAGTTAAAATAATTAATTATATTATAATACATTACTGTACAGAATACAATAATTTTAATAATAATTATAATTGAAATATATATTTATATATATAATCGAAATATATATATATAATATATATACATATATAGTATACGGTATATATATCATATATACTATAATATATATATATATATATATATATTATATTATAATATATTTTAATATATATATATAAACTATATATATAGATATTACATATTAATATAATAATAAATATTGAAATAGCATAAATAATTGTAATTGTGAAAATAAATAGATATTAAGATTACGCATAAAATGATACGTTTTCTCTTATATTTTTTTTAGGAAACTTTATTCATTATAAAAATATATAGAAATAAATTTATTGAACGTAGTGACATAAGAGATTTAATTTATTTGAAATTAAAAATTATCAAAAATTACTTAAAATTATAATAATTCGTATATAATATGTTATAATGTGAACAGAACATTAAAAAATTGCGTATGCTATCTATTTTATTAATAATCACAATCATTATCGCAATAATATAAGGATTAATAATTGCTAGGAAGTATGAGTATAATAAGAACTAGAGTTTCACAAGTCACTGACCTGGTAACAGTCGAAGGCAAGATGCACTTATAAACAAATAATGAAGCATTAACTGTTATGTAATCAAATCCACTTGTATATATATATATGTATGACTACACATGAATAAGTTTATTCATAAGATTTGGCGAATTGTTTGTAATGAAAACAGGTTATTTGGGACGATATATACAAGAGAGTTCTGAATAGCATTGTTCATAGCAGAAAATAAATGCGCGTATCGATTATCTAACCAATAGTACATAACAAGATTGGAGTCATATATAGCGTTACACTGATAACGTAATAATACTGAAACAGGAAGAGAAAGGAATATATATAACGAAATACATATAATTAATATATATTATATAATATATATATAATATATATATATATCAATTAACGATATATTAGATAAAAATTAAATATATTATAATTAGTAATTATATACTATTATATATATAATATATAATAATAATATATATAATTATTTATAAATAATATTGAATTATATAAGTTAAATATATATAATATTACTAAATTATAAATAATTATATATATATAAATAAATTTAATATAAATTATATAATATAACATCATTAGCAGCTCATAGAGATACCTAAAAATAGCACTTATCAAAATAATTAAAATGTAAAAATATATAATATAAATATATAATTATAATAATTAAATATATATATAATGTTATATATATATAATTAATTATAAATTATATATATATAATATGATATATATATATATATATAATTAATAAATATATATATAATAAATTAATAATAATTAATATATTTATATGAAAAATATGATAACTAAATATTTTAAATTACATCAAAATCTTTAGCTACTTCAAAAGAAGATCAATTCTTTCTTTCCTTTTTTTTAACTGCACTTATTTTATAAATATATTTCATTACTCAGAATGAATTGATTTTGATTAAACTTAAATTAAAAGTTCTGATTTCTATGTGCGAAAATAAGTTTAAAATAATGATCAGTCTCCTGACTCATCGTGCTTATAGTAGAGTGATATTGTTATCATTAGCAGAAAAAAACTCCTTTCAAACAGATGCCGTTGTTGCTGAAATTGTATCGATCAGACTGAAAAGTCTATAAGATTTTTCAGGATACCCATCTTGTGAATCATTCATTACGAAGAGTTTTTAAAATAAATTTGAATGTCCTTGTTCGAAAGAGTCATTTAATTAGCATTGTAGTTTTGAGTTTTATAATAAATCACATGTTAAATTCATTTAATGAAAACATATGAATTATCTGTGAAAGCAAATGGGATAAACATATTTAAAACTCTAATGAAAAAGTAAAATTAATTTAAGAAGAATAATGTACACCAGAAAATTTAGGAAATGTTGAACTTCAAATTGAGAAAATTGGTTCAAACATTAATGTAGCAATTTTTAAGAAATCGAATAAAAATAATTAGAGATCTCTATCCCTCATTACTGAATATTGAAATAGACATATAGTAAATTTTGAATTTTCATATAATTGTTTTCATCATTTATGAATGTGAACTTGACATAATTAATACATCGAATTTTTCCTCTCAACTCATCTCTTCATTATTTTAACAACTTCCTTCTCATTAACTCGCCTAATAACTCTCTTCGAATTTTCTTCCTCTGCCAATCTCTCTAATCTGTTATACTTCTCTCGATTCTGATCTCTCTCATACTTTCAAAACCTTGTATCTGATGCTAACAAGTGATGATATATTATTACCGTATATTACTAATTTTAAAGGTTCCTTTAAAGAACTACTCACCATCCGGAGCTCAATATATAATATTTTATACTATTTATTAATATTTTTGATCTTTTATTATTGGGAATATATATATGTACTTATAATTTGTGCATATATATAGTATATATATAATAATATTATATATATATTTGTTATTAAATTTTGTAATATATTAATAGGAAAACGATGGAATATTTTGTATAGGAAAAAATAGAATATTTCTTATGAAAACTATAATATATTATATAATATTAAATTAAATATTTAAGTACTCTATATATTCTATTAGAGTAATTAAATACTTAATTCATCAAATAATGTGATAATAATATAAACAGTTAATATTAGAAAATAATTTTACTTTCTACTTTTAGTGACAATGGACTACGTGGCGTTAGATGCAAATCTGGACTACAATATTAATATCATATATAATATATATATATATATATATAATTAATATAATATAAAAATATGAAATATAAAAATAAGGTTTTTTGTTTATTTCATTTAAATGAAATTGATACTTTTTCTTTACTTATTATTATTTGTCTTTCATATCTATTACTGAAAACTAGCAACTCTATTTATGAGTAATGTGCCCAAATTTTGGGGAGGAGTGATATATTTATAGACGTCTTTCGAAGTAGAGAGCCAATTGTTGAGAAATCTCTACAAAGATACAGAATCAAAATAAGAATAGCAAGTTTCTCTTATACGTTGGCCATGACAACATAGGTTTTTGAAAGCTATTAATAATTTGAAAAGGGTGTGCTATTTGCAATTCTCTCACTATTATTCAAATGATACTATGCAAAAATTAGGGCCCAAAAATAAATAGTAATTTAATCATGATTAAATTTGAGAAAACTATATGTAAAATAATATTTTTTACAATATAAGTTTTCTAATAAATATATTAGATATTTTGAACTTTTCGTCAAATAATTAGTTGCTTGTATATTTTTTTAGATGAGGCCAGGCTCCTGTTGCATTCTCTCTAGTGATAAAATACTAGTCGCCTGATATATACTATATATATATATATATATATAAGTATAATTATATATTTATATATTATAGATTAATATATATATATATATTATATAATATTAATAGTATATATATATATTAATATTATAATATATATATATTAATATAATAGTATATACTATATATATATACCGTATATTAATTATTATATTATACTAATATATACTATATATATATATATTATATTCTACTAGATATATAGTTATATATATATATATATATATAGTTATATTATATATATAATATATATATATTATTAATAAAATTATAATATATCTTATATATATTAATATAATATATTTTATATATTATATATATATATTATATATAATATAATATATATATATATATATAATATATTATAATTAA
>JABUQX010108726.1:22500-28602 GCA_015478945.1 Trachelipus rathkii | reverse complement strand
AGCAGATTACATACTATTAGACTAGATCATTCATAATAATTTTTTTTTTTTTTATTTTTTTTTTTAAATTACGATTACCACCACAGGGCCTTTTCCAAGAATGGGGCAAAAAATAAAATACAGAATACAGGATGCCAAACCCACCCAAGTTCAAATTTAATACAAATTTCTCGGGTGAGTTTAGACATGGACTTTAAAGACAGAAATATTAATTACATCAGGAAAATCAGAAAATGACAACGAGCTCCACATATCAGAAGTGGCTGGAAAGAGGGAGGAACCACAACGAGCGAGTCTGGAGTTTTCAAGCATCAAGCAAAATTCATACGAGAGAAAGAAACCCATTGTGCTATGAGGGTGACGCAATGGTGGTGGAATGTGAGAGATCAATTCCCGCGAGTATCTGCCATTGTAGTACCTATAGAAAAGAGATGGTGCGCCAACCCTATTCAAAAGAAGGATGGGGCAGCAGCCTCCAGAAATGTGGGAACATTATTCCATACAAGATACAATAAGGCCCTTATATAACTGGAGTAGCTGTGCAGAAGAAAAATATTTCTGTAGCCTGAACAAAACTTCCAGGTTCTTTGAGGCCACCTTAGCTACCGCCGTTGTGATATGAGGTATTCAAGTCAATTTTTGCTTATGTTCAGACCTAGGATGTTTATTTTGTTTGAATGTGAGACGCTAAAGCCGTCGAAGGAGATAGTAAAGTTGGAAAATGTTTTTGAGAGGAAGATGTGAAGAAGTTGAGTTTTTAAAAGAGTTGAACTTCATTCACAAAGTTGATAATTCAAGCGGAAAACATCATTCAGATAAACAATAATAGAATAGAAACCTGCAGAGGAGAGGCAACTCTAGATGCAAAAAGAAAGCATATTTCAAATGAGTGGAAGAATGGAGAGATGAGTCATCGGTATGAAAATGAACAATGTTAGAAGTGCAACTCAGGAAATTGTTGTTGAAAAGTAAGGAAAAAGTTTTAGATAGAACAAATCCTACAGGAACATGACAATCAACAGGAAAGAAGGAAGACGTTTCTCCATCAATGTGTGCTGATATGGAGAGATCAGAGAGAAAACTTGACAAGAGTAAGAAAAGAGAAGCAGGAAACCAAATGGAAAGGGGATTAGAGAGCAGTGACGAGAACCATAGTAGGTCAAAAAATTTTGATGTGTAAAGCCCCACCACACAAGACTCCCCATATTCTCTGAGGTTAGAAGGCCATAAATCACTGAGATAGGAAAGTATGTTACCAGTTGAAGTCTGCCGTTGAAAGCCATATTGATGATCTGAAAGAAGGGAATGAGGCTCCAGATGATCCAGAAAATAAGAGTTGATGTTAGTTTCAAAGACTTTAGACTGAATGCAAATGAAAGAAATTGGACGATAGTTAAAAAGATCATAGCGGTTATCCTACTTCGGGATTGGCTGAATATGAGCACTCTTCCATCACAGAGAAAAAATATTAGTATTAAGGCATAAAGAGTAGAGTTGAATGAGAGCAGGAACCAATTCCGAAGCACACACCATCAGATCCCGGGAGGGAATGCAGTACGAGCCACTAGTCTTCCTGAAATTCGTAGATCTCAGGATCTCAAGCACCTGATCATTTTTAATCACACCTAGCAATATGGAACACTTGAAAAGAGAAGGAGTACGAGAAGAGATGTTAGGAACTTCCATAGTGGAATTATATTAAAAAAGGGAGGCCAAATAGATTAATCTTTTTTCAGAGGAAGAGTTAGTTACAGATCCCTCATAGCGAATAAGAGGAGGAAAAGCAGATTTACAAAAGTTGTTAAAGATGTCTATGTCAAGAGGCCAGAAAGTTTTATCAGTGGGAAAGCCAAGGAGGTTCTCTCTTATTTTAGTAAAAGTGTGACTAATCCGTCGAATTATAATAATGCAATGATTCCAAGCAGAATTAAAATTAGTAAAATTGATATGAGAAAGAAAGATTTTTCAGGCCCAATATGCGATTTTTCTCTCCTGAATTACACAAGAAGAGACTCAATCGAACCATAGATTTTATGAAAAAAGATTAAGTTAAAGTTGAAATGAACCTGCTCATCCCACGGACAATTACGGTCCCTACCTTTTCATCAGACGCAAAGATTCCTCTGAGTCTAGATTTGTCTTAGGTCTACAGTTTTCCGATTTAATTCTTGCAGATCTGAATTTCTTGATGGGGGGTCACCATGATCTTGTGAAATTCAAATCTTTAAAAACTAAACATCTTCACATCTCCCTTTCAAAAATATCTCCTAACTTTCCTATCTAACGGTTGTTAAGTGGCTTCAAAGAGGCTAATGATTCTGTTCAGATTGAAGGAATCAATCTGAACAGAATCACTAAGTTACTCAGTTACTTTAGTTATATTAGTGTCTTATCAGCTTTTGTAAGGAGTGCTGTTCTAACATTTGGGGGAGCTCTGGCTCCACCCTTCTTTTGGATAGGGTTGAGTCTAAGGCTAACAGACTAATAAACGGCCCCTGGACCTTCTATCTCTGAGACGTGACGTTGGGCCAATATCTCTTTTCTATAGGTACTATAACGGCAAGTGCTTGAGGGAATTGACCATTCGTATTCCACCACTATTGCGTTTCCCAAATTTTGTATGATGAGTGAAAATTTCAGAATTGCTTGTTATAGTGTCTACTACTTTCAAATTCCATTGACTTAATTTCTCTGCAACGCGAAATTGGCGCAATATCTCTTTTCCATAGGTATTACAATTACAGGTGCTCGAAGGAGTTGACCTTTCACATTTCTGCACCTCTGCGCCACCCTCGCAGCACAAGAGCTGCCTTGCTTTTACATGATTATTGTGTAAATATTGGAAAATCACGGTAAGGTCGTTGTGGTGCCTCTTTTTTCCAACCATATCTGTTCTGTGGAACTCCTTGCCTTCATCTGTTTTTCCTTCTTTATTCAATATTTCCCTCTTAATGACCCACGCATGAGGGAATTGCGGTAGGCAAGGGATAGTGTGGGTTTTCTGTCCTTTTGTTTTTTACCCCTCCTTAAAAATGGCCCTGACAGTAAGTGAAGGTAGCGTGTAATATATATATATATATATATATATATATTATATATATATATATATATATATATCTATAATATATATATATATATATATATTATATGTATATAATATATATATAATATATATATAAATATATATATATATACATATTATATATATAATATATATATATATATATATATTATATATATATATATATCTATATATATTATAATATATATATATATATATATTATATATATATATATATGATATATATTATATATATATATACTATATATATATATATATATATATATATATATATATTATATATATATATATATATAGTATATATATATATTCTAATTATATATATATAATGAACTTGGTTTTTAAACTAAATAAGACCTCTAGTATGTTAAAAAACAATTTTTTTTCATAAATATCAAAATAAAAACTGGAAATGAGAAATAAAACCAACCGCACACACATAATACATACATACATACATATATATATATATATATTATATATATATATATAATATATATAATATATATATATATAATATATATATATATATATATATATTATAATATATATATTATATATATATATATGTGTGTGTGTGTGTGTTGTGTGTTGTGTGTGTGTGGTGTTTCGCTGTTTTGTGTGTATTTTTCGCCCCATTCCCGCACAACTTCACATACTGTACATTTTACTCAGGAGTGTCCATTGGTGTCCAGTAAAAGTATTTTTATTCATACATAGCAACACTATTACACTTTATAGTATCATTTCAAATATTACTGAAATTATTCAAATTAGGGAGGGCTGTTGAGCATAGCCCCAGAGAAACCAAGAGGGTTGGTTTTCAATAATATCCCTGAACCATCAATTCCCTCATCAACATTTAGAGGTTGACAGTTTCCCGTTGTGGGGTTGGCACCGTCACGGAAGTGCCTGTCTGTTCTGATGTACAAGTTTTCTTGTTGCTTCATAAATTAATTTCCACAATATTTGTCGTTTTTACTGCAATTTTCAATTTGTTGAGCAAGAACTTTCCTTCTCAAGACCTCATCTCCTATTCTTAACCCAAATTCAGGTATTTGAGGTTTCTGATAACAAAGTCTATTATGTTCCTTTTTACTGACTCTATCTTCAATTTTCTCAGAATTGCAGTTGTTGTGCATATGTTCGCAATGATATCGTTTGTTCTCGTGTCTCTGATTTGAAGGTTTTTGAATTTTCTACATTGTTGTTTCGATATTTTTAATGCAAATTAAATTCATCAGCACTTTATTTGTCACCAACCTATACTGATTAAAATAAATTCTTTGACTATACTCCAAAATAGAGTATATATATTCTCTTATCCACACTTTTCTGAAATCATTATTCTGGTAAACTTTAATGAACGTTCTGAACTACCAGTTTTCTTCCTTGATTTCTCAAAATACAGCTGGTGAAATAGACTACCAATTCCATAATCCATAGTAACTTTGAATAGTTTGTGCAGCTCCCTACTCTAATCTTCTTGGAAATGAACTCATTTTTCCTTTGAGCTTGTCTTATCACCTTATCTTCTGTTCTTATCTCTTAATCTTTCTGGTTGCTCTTTTTTCTACTTTCTGGTACTTTGGTAGAACTGCAATGTTACCTTTGCCTCTTTTTTCCTATTTCCCTTTTATTTTGGTTACTTCTGATGGCTTCGTAGCAAATATTTCTTACACTTGGACAGTTGGTACTTCTTTGACTTCCCATTGAATGACTACTGCTTCGGTGGGAGGGGTTCCTCGGTGTCTGTAGAACGCATAATCGAAGGTTTCTTTCCTGGTATGGAGGCGTCCATTCAATATTCTTTCCGCATTCAACTAAAGCTAACAAACCTTAATTTAACTGTTTGTTCTCGTGCTAATCGCCGCATGAAGGTTTCTCCTTCAGGAATTATCATCTTCTTCTAATTCCAGAACCTTGTTACTTATATTTCATTACAGAATTGAGTAAAACTAAATCGTTAAACTAAAACCTCTTTTCTTCTGAAAAAAGCGAAAAGATATTTTTAGTTCCTTTTAGTCAAGCTCGCTCTTTCATGTATTTTAAAAAATATATCAAGTCAAGCTTTGCTCCTCCTTCTCTCCCTCTCTCCCTCTCTCCCTCTCTCCCTCTCTCCCTCTCTTCCCCTCTCCCTCCCCCTCCTCCCTCCCTCCCCCCCCCTCTCCCTCCCTCCCCCCCCCCTCTGCTGCCCTCTCCCCTCTCTCCCCCTCTCTCTCCCCCTCCCTCTCTCCCCTCTCTCCTCCACCCTCTTCCCCTCTCTCACTGAACTCTTCGCTCAACCCTTTGTTCCTCTTAATCTCAGAAGACTCGGTAACTATTCTTCTATAACATTGTTATTCCTTCTAATGATGTTATTCTGCTCACTCTGAGCTTAAAGAAAGACTTTTTTATATAGGGGAAAACGTCGACTAAAAGAATCATTCACTGCAATTTTTTAATGTAACACGCTTCTAAATGTGATTCCATAACTTTTCTTTTAATAAAAACAAATTAATGCTGAGGTATTTGATGGAATGTCAGAATGTTCACTACTACTTCGTTGGCATATCGGTGAAACTTATAATATATAATAATATTATTATTGGCATAAGGAGTTTCCTGCCTTATTAGCTAAAGATGTCTCTTTTCATATGATCCGACGTGACGCTATACCCAAACTCATATATATATATATATATATATATATATATATAATATATTATATATATATATATATATATATATATATATATATATATATATATATATATATATATATATATATATATTCATCATCACGGTCTCTCACATAACTGCGGGGTGGTGTCAGTTGTAAATCGAGAATGCTCTTCACTTATTTACTTTGTTCCAGGTTGTTCAATTAGCTGCAATCCATGACGGAACTTTCCATTAACTATTCTTCTCAAAGTGATCCTATCAGGCGTTAATCTATTTTCTTCATCCATACTAATCCCATTTGCTATTAATAGCTCCTATACACCATCATCCCACCTCCATCTGGCTTTGCCCCTTCT
>JABUQX010108726.1:0-17500 GCA_015478945.1 Trachelipus rathkii | reverse complement strand
CCTCCTTAGACCCCTTTCCTTTAAGGAGAGTTCGTGCACACAATATTCTTTATCTGTCTAGCTCCTTGACTCCAGCCTTAACCGATATGCTCAATCTTACATGTACTTCATTAGCAAAGTCTAGAACACTGGAAGACACTCTATTGATCTATTTTATCAACATATTTTGACCAAAGCATTTTCAATCGCCACGTATCGGGGGAAGTCGGCCATTAATTTTACCCTAGATTCATGCTTTTCCCCCAAATCCGGGGGAATTTGTTAGGCATTTGGATTTTGTCCATCGAAGGAGAATTTTTATAGACCTTGTTTCTGTGGATTTACTCCACAAAGGCATCAAATTTTAACATAGGATTTAGCTTGTAAATACACTCTTAAAGGTTTTAGACCTTTAGAACGTTTATTTTGACGATCAAAAACAAGTGTCATAAAAACGAAAAGGAACCTATATATATATAACTTATTTATATTATTTCAATTATAAACTCATAACATATCAAGTGCATGAAATTAAAATTAATTGGTATTTTATAATCATAAAATTGAAATAAATCTTAATTAGCATGTGTTAATTTTTGTTTTAATTAATAATATTTGTAATGATAGAAAAATAAAACCGCTTTCAATTAATAAATAAAAATTTTAATTAAAAGTTTAGACAGACGATGGTAAACACCCAATTCATGATTATTACTCAGTTACTGAGTAGTGGCATTCCTGCACAAACTTAAAGAAACAGATTAAATAACTATTAATAAAATAAAATAATAAAATAAAGTAAATAAACAAAATGAAAGCGCAAATTTTAAAAAATCATTTACTTTTTTATTAACAAAAATTTGAACAGGAAATTAATTTCTGCAACAGTTATATAAGACTTATATATATATATTAATATATATATAATATATCGTATATATATATATATATTATTATATATAATACTATATATTTATATATAATATATATATTTATATTATATATTATTATAATATAATAATTAAATATATAGTATATATATATATATATATATTTATATATATATATATATTATTCTTATATATATATTATATACAAAATACTATATATTTAAAGATATATATATATATATATATATATATATATATATTATATATATATATGTGTGTAGTGGGGGGGGTGCAAAGTACAACCCGTGTTACTGTCGTCACCCCGGCAAACAAGAATACCACGATGTCCGCGGCTAAAGGAGCTATGGCTAGGAGGACAGCGCCTAGCAAGCTTTCCCGAATAGAAACTGCTTGCAAACTCAAGCGGAAGCCTCGGAAGCCAGACAGCACTTTAGACGACGACATCGCAAGATTTACGGACTAGAATCAGAAACACTTATATAGAAACTTATAGGTGTGCCCGATTAAATGTGGTCCTTATAGAGAAAAAGAGGACGAGATAATAGATATTATGAAGGAGAGGGGAAGATAGATATGTTGGGGATGGCGAAGATGAGAGTGAGGGGATGTGAGGAGGGTAAAGATGGAAGAAGGATTTGTTCTGATGTATAGTGGGATGAGAGAAGGAATAAGAAAGCATGGTTTCGGAATTATAGTGGGACCAAGACTTCCACCATGTTAAACAGAGAGTAAAATTATAAATGAGAGGTTTATGATGTGCGTATTGAAGATAGGCCGGATAAAATATAGAATATCCAGACGTATATGACTCACAACAGGCGCAAATCACGAGAGAGGAAAAATCTAGATTTATGACATTGATTGAAGAAAGAGAGTGGGGATGAGGAGGAGGTGAGAAGTGTGTGCTGTTGCATGGAGATTCAACGCTAGAGTAGAAAAGAGAAGAGAGGTGGAGAATATTGGGACATTTGGAAGAGACCAAGAACCATGAAGTAGAGGCGCTGATCAATTTTTGTTCGTGAAAATGACTAACAATAATGACACTTTTGCTAGAGAGAGTATTCGCAAATCTTTACGACTGTATAGATGAATCATTGAATGCAACATTCGATCAAAAATATGGCTCGATAAAAAGGATGGTAAAAAAGGTAAAAGACATAGACCGGGGAGTTCCTTGGATGCGAATCATTAGGAGCTGTGTGGCCGGGACCATGAAGAAATGAGCGGGAAGAGGAGTAAATGACAGAAAAGAGGTACTGATTCAGAGTGAGAAGTTGAATTGGTCAGAACACGACGAGACGAAATTATAGAACGGGAATGCAGTAAACAGCCTAAGGAATGGAGAAAGGAAAAACGAAGACTCGTGATAGATGTCATCTGGAAAGGCTGCAGAGAAAAATGGGTAGATTTACTAGAAGACATACCACCATGGTGGAACGAGAAGCTAAAAAAAGCATTAAGGAAAAAAACGGGGAAAAATAGGAAAGGCTGAAAAGAAGCAGCAGCAAGCAGCAAGGGAGGAATATTGTTTACAGCAAGGCAATGAGGCAGAGGAATAAAGAGAGAGTCAAAAAAATGAGACGAGAGCAATGGCAAGAGAAATAACGAGAGATGTGGGTGAAGGGAAGAAAAAGCTATTTAAGATGGAGAAGGCGTATAGAAAACCAAAAGACGTATACTAGAAATATAAAGATAGAATACGGAGAGAATTCTTGAGACCGGAAGAAAGAAATGATAGATTGACGAATACTATGAAGTATCTGTAAATGTAGTGAATAACAGAGAGAAAAGAAGAAATAGCTTGCAACATCGACGAGGGAGGAAAAGGCGAGAAGATAACGTGGAGACAGTATGAGCGAGGCTATAAACATATGAAGAAGGGTAAGCTAAAGGAGCGGATGGAGGCCTTTGGAGTCGTGGTAGAGGAGGAGAGGAGCTGAGAGGAAGAATCATCAGTTTGATGAACAAGTGTTGGAGAGAGGGAAAGGTGCCGGAAAGGTGGAGCAAAGCAATAATAATACCAATATATAAAGGTAAAGGAGATGCAGGAAGCTGTAATAATTAAAGAGGTATTTCACTGATGGACCGTCTGGCCGAAAAAATATTAGAAAGAATATTGGAGAGGACGTTGAGAGAAGGTAGACCGAGATTGGAGAAGAGCAGTACGGACGTTAATAGAATAAGAAGAGGAACGACGGACCTCTAATTCACACTGAGAATGGTCTCGAGAAGATGGCTGAAGTATAGGCAGAGATTCTTTGTAGCTTTCATCGATCTGCAAAAGGCATTTAGTTGGTGCCAAGTATAAAGCTCTGAAGAAGCTATGAGATGAATTACTGGGTAAAGGGTAAGAGTAAAGAAGCAATAGAAAGTATGTTGAGAAATGCATTGTAATGTTGGAACTGAGTCTGAGAACGATAGTCGGTTTGAGTGAAAAATCGGAACTGAAAGCAGGGGAGTGTTATTTAACGCATGCTACTTTATATTATATTTAAGAACGTGTGATAAGAAAGTGAAACAGAGACTATGAGAGAATTTGAAGAGGACATAATGGGCATATGGCGGACGCATCTGCATGTTGAGCAAGAGAAAGGAGGACGATTCGCAGAGGTCGGTAGAGCTGTTTGCAGAGAGTTCGAGGTAAGCAGGGGAATGAAGTGACGCCACAGAAGCAAGAGATATTAACAGTAACCGGAGAAAATGAGGAGGAGGGGATGAGGATGATGGTGAGAGAGGAGGAGGTAGAAGGCTGAGTAAAGAATGCAATTATCTCGTAGTGTTTTACAACAATGGATGAGGAAAAGTGGAGAGAGATTACACGAAGAATGAAAAATTATGGATTATCTGAACCGAGTATTACCCTTGATGAAAGATAGAACATCGCGATAGAGTTAAAGAAAAGTTATTGTTTAACAGCTATACGACTCCGACACTGCTGTCGAACGGAAACATTGACAACAACGAGAAGAGAGAGAGTAGAAGACAAGCTGCGGAGACCGAGGTATAAGAACTATTGATAGAAAGAGTTCGGAGAGACAGAAATAAGAATGAAGTAAGTAGAAGAGATATATTGGGGTGAAGAAGATGATTACTGAAGGATGCGATGGGGAGATGAGATGGATGGGACATCTGGAGAGGATGGAGAAGGAGAGAATGCCGAAAAGAAAATGGGGAATGGACCCCACCAGAGGAAAGCAAGACCACGGGAAGACCAAAGAAAGACAAAAGGGACGGAATCGGTGGAACCTCTGGAAAGGATTGTTCAGCTACCAAACAATGACGAGCGCTGAGAGAAAGTAAGAACTATTGCAGGAGCAATGGATGTCTGGAGAAAGATTGCTTGGGCGCGCTGACGGATGAAGATCCTTTCCTGGGAGCAGGAATTAAGTAAGTAAGGAAGGATTATATTATATATATATATTATATTGTATAATTAATATATATGTATATATATACTATATAATATTACCTATTATATATATATATTATATTATATATATATTAATATATCATATATATATATATAATAGAATATATAATATATATATATATACATAATCTATTGTTCTTATGAAAAAAAAATTATGTCTAAATCATTTACTCTAACTTTCAAAGAATAAAATTTAAATAATAAAACAAGTATCGATGTTTCACAAGGAACAGAGAAAATGAATTCTTAAAGATATTCAGTAATTAATCAAGAAATTCATTCTTTTGGTAAAAAGCACATTTAATATGAAAAGCTATGGAAAATTTTTTCCTCTTCTCTGGGTTTTCTCTTCATAGTCTTGTCAAAATATTATTATTATTATTTTATTATTATTAATTATTATATTATTATTATTATTATTATTATTATTATTATTATTATTATTATTATTATTATTATTATTATTATTATTATTATTATTATTATTATTATTATTATTATAACTATTTTTATTATTCTCTCTAGTTTTATTTATATATATATATATATATATATTTATAGTATATATATATATATATTATATATATAATTAGTTATATATATATATATAGGATATATATATATATTAATAATATAATATAATATATATATATATATTATATATATAATATATTATATATAATATATATATAGCATAAATATACATATTATTATACATATTTATTACTATATATTATAATATATATATATATATATATATAAGTATTATATTATATATATATATATAGATATATGTATATATATATTATATATATATAATATGTATATAATATATATATATATATATATATTATAATATATATATATACTTATATATATACTATATATATATATTAGTATATATATAGTATATATAAAAGTATATATAATACATATAATAATTATATATATACTATATATATATATATAGAAAATATATATTATATATTATATACTATTAGTATATATATATACTATATCATTTATCATATACTATATATATATATATTATATATATATATATATATATTATATATATATATATATATATAGTAATTAATATATATATATAATATATATTTAAATATTAAGCTGGGTTATAAAAATACAAAGTTGTAGTGCATATTGAAACAACTTGCTATTTTGGTGCTCACTTCAGGATTACAAACTGAAATGGGTTAAACAGTTAAGTTCATTCAAGATTTGTTTTCATTACCCCAACTATACTAGAATCTGTTATTTTTAAACAACAAACTCTAATTATATATAAGCCAAAGATATACAGTATAGCTTAAAATATCCTTACATTCTTACATGCTTAACAACCTTGCATAGTAAAAAATCTCATAGAAAATCAGATTTTGTCTGTACTGAAGTATTTCATTCGGAGAAGTTTGGTTTAGTATTGCACCAATTCGACGATGGATGTACAACGACCCTACAGAAACAAGCGGTACATCTTTGACATCTTTCAAACATCGACCCGAATGACCGGATACTTTGTAGTGAGAATTGTTCATTACTTTGCACAGTATCGTCGCTAATATATCATCAAGAAGAGGTGGGCTTGGACATAGGTGCACTTTACACGTCTATCATTTCCATGTAGGAAGTGGCGTTGAGATTGACGTTTAAGGCTGCCTTTTATCAAAGCACGAACTTCGCAGATTGTGAGAAATTGACCATACTCCACTGAAAATACTTTCACATGAAAACTGTTACTTATTGATTAACAGTTCATCTGCAAACACCAGCTAGCCAACAAGTTTTCTGGATGACAAAAAATAGGATTGTTTAGGCAGCACTGGAGAAATTGATTTCTGACCTCAGGGAAAGTTTTTGACTACTGTGAACCCATAAATGAAAAAATTCTTTTGCACCATCTTGACCAGAAGGGATGGGAGGCGATATAAACTATGGGGCATATAAGCAGTACGGATCGTAAACCAAACGCTCCATATCATCAGATGCCGAGTCTGTTTGAAACGTACATCGAACGCAGTCTTTAGCTTTAGTTAGCAACCTTGCATATTGCTTTAAGGCACCCGGGCTGTGCCAGTTTCAAATTACCGCATATTATTATGAATCTGACATTTCGTAACCCCTTGCTGAATAATAAAAGATTTTTAGATAAATACAGCTGGTCAGAACTTAGATCTTTCGTAAACTGTTCAGGAAACATCGAACTACAGAGGCCTGCAATTGCGTTAAACATTTAATGCATGGGTTTGGTAATGAGGATCAAATGATGAGCAGTTGGTTTAGGCCTTCATGACGATGGGATCAGTTGTCTCCCGGATCAACACATTAAATAACTTCTGAAGTGCAGTCATTAAAATGCCAACATGGCATAACATCTGAATTGGTCTTTAAGATGTAACCTCCAAACAGTGTGATCTTTCCATTCTTGTTACACGTATTCACAGGAGTTCCATCGAAAATCACTGCTCTTAAAGTCTTTGTAGATCTTGTTCGTTCAATATATACCCAGAATTCATTACAATACAATCTCCGAGATCTTCCTGAGGTTAGACTAAACGTGAGCGATGTTAACATGCATCTGGAAATGACCCCTAGACGTAATGTTCCTTCTTCTAACTTTCTATCGTACACCTCCAGTATCCGGACAAGTGTTTAATCTTTTTCCATCGAAACCCAATGCAGACCATACCTCTGGTTTCCAGCAATTGCTCCTCTGGACTGTTTGTCTCTCCAATATTTTCTTTGGCGTTGTAACTTACTTTGATCAACAACGTTTTTTGGTGACAGAAGTCCGAGGTCCTTGAGGGCAGCATTAACGATGAGGACATCGCCATCCTATTGCTCACATTTGTCCCTCTAATGCTTTACCACAACTCAGGGATACTGATTTTATTGAGGGTGACATTCTTCCATTTCTTCTGATTCTAAGGAAATGATTCTTCTAGCACATCACTCTCACTGCCTGATAATTCAACTGACTTACACATTTTGGCGTATCTTTGTGTCTCATGCTTACTTCAAAATGTCCACCATTTCCTTTTCCTTTCCTGAAGTTTCATGTTTTTCTCCGTTCTTTCCTTGTCCACCTTCCCTATTATCATGCGTCTTGAAGTTTTTGATCAAGCCAAAATTGCCATTCCAATACAAGGATTTTCTTTTCATTGGGACAGTGACATTGATTACGTTCAACTATACCATTATGACACACTTGCACCGCTTAATGTCGAAGGAGACGAGAAAATGTATTTATTTTATCTTTGCATTAGTTAGAGAAGATTGTTTATTTCTGGAATATTTCATCAAATCATGACATCACTATTAGTCTCTTCCTTTCACTATAAACACTTTCCAAATTCTATTGTTGGAATGCCTGCTTATTGTATATGCCTTTAACTTCTGGTTGCCACTAACTTTGCTAGATGAAGTAACACTGGCATCTTTGTTGACTACTTATGATGGAACTTTGTAAGGCTCTACAAACATTCTCAGCAGTGCGTACGCTGATGCTTCGACAGTGGTTGTGTAGAACCGAATATTGCATCGCACTGTCTTTATGCCTTTGCTTGACATGCCATGATATGTCTTGCAATAATAAGTAATAAAAACACTGCACCACAGGACTATCTCAAACGTCGATAGTCTGGATCGGAAATGAGGACAGAAATAGCTCTCAAATAGTATTAAAACCAATTTTGAAGAACAAAGATATAAAATTCATCAACTTAAAAATTAGTAAAAAACGATGCAAAACCCTTTTAAAAAACTAAAGTTGGGCCCCTAGACATTGAGTAAAGCAAAATAATTTTTTGTCCCACTACAGGGAAGCCAAGGAGCACCAATTTGACCATGTTTGGTTATCCCACCAAAATTCAACCCAGCTTAAATATAGTATATATAATATATATATAATATATATATATATATATATATATATAATATATATATTATATACTATAATATATCATAGTATATATATATTAATAATATATATATACATATTTATATATAATATATATATATATATAAAAATATATTATATATATATATAATATATAATTATATTATAGTATATATTAATATATATATATATAAATATTAATAATTAATATTTATTATTATTAATTATATTGATTATTATTATTATAATTATGTATTATTAATATTATTATTATTATTGTTACTTATTATTATTATTATTATTATTATTATTTTTATTAGTAGTAATACTTTATAAAAATTATTCCTTTGATGTTATTTTATTTTGAAATTTATTTGAAAATATTTTTCTATGCTCTGTAAATAATATTTAATATTGATAATGAATGAAATTTAATTAAATTATGTGTTTTTACTTAATGAGGGAACAATCCATAAAAAATTTCAAATCAATAAAAATATAACATAATATGATAATAAAGCCATTACAATGAGACTTTAAATTATAATTACATATAATAATTAATAATAATAATATATAATAATAAATAGTAATAATTAATAATAACAAGAATATTAACAATATAAATATTAATCAATAATAATAATAATAATAATAATAATAATAATAATAATAATGAATAATAATAATAATAAATAATAATAATAATAAAAAAATGATAATAAGATAATAAAATAAGAATCTTAATAATGATTAATAATAATAATAATAATAATAATAATAATAATAATAATAATAATAATAATAATAATAATAATAATAATAATAATAATAATAATAATAATAATAATAATAATAATAATATAATAATAATAATAATAATAATAATAATAATAATAATATATAATAATAAATAATAATAATAATAATAATATTTAAATAATAATAAATAATAATAATAATAATAATGAATAATAATAATATTAATTAATAATAATAATAATATAATCATAATAATCAATAATAATAATAACATCGTATAAATAATAATAATAATCAATAAAATACAGAATAATAATAATTAATAATAATATAATAATAAAATAATAATAATATATATAATAATAAAATAATATAATATAATAATAATAATTAATAATAATATAATAATAAAATAATACATAATCAAAATGAATTACTATAATTATAATAATAATAATGAGTTAATAATAATAATGAATATTAAATAATAATAATAATAATAATAATAATAATAATATACATAATAATAATAATAATAATAACATTAAAAATATGGCGTATCTTTATTTCTGAAATCATTGTACAATATGTTACCTAAAGATTGGAGACTATTTGTCCTTAGGCTTAAACTTGTAAGTTAATTCTTTTGGTTTGCTATATAAGCTACACTTTCTTCTAACATGAATGGTTAATAATTGCTGGAGTGTATGAGAAGTTATTGTAAGGTAGTGTTCGCAAGTTTTTTAATAGGAAAGAGAATGTATACGAGTTTATTAAACAAAATGCAATCTTTACCTTAAATACTTTTAATTCAATTATATTTCAAATTGAAACACCTCATTTAAAAAAAAAAAACTACATTATTAAGCTTAACTTAGTTATAATCTATATTGCTAGAATAAATAATAATATAATATTTAATGATATACAATTTTTGGATGAAGGCTTCTAATTGGAACATTATTATTTCCTTTGAGCCATTAATGCAGAACTCTTCAGGATAAAAATGTCATTTTTCTTAATAAAACTGGGTTGCATAAAATTGAAATTGTATTATTTAATTTTTATCTGTTTAATGAACTTGTCAGCACGAAATATCTAGCTCATACTCTTCGTCTCAATCCCTTGGGGCTTAACAAACGAGTGTTTGGAAGATGTCGAACAAGTAGTCTCTCTCTCTCTCTCTCTCTCTCTCTCTCTCTCTCTCTCTCTCTCTATATATATATATATATATATATATATATATATATTATATATAAAATATATATATACTATTATATATATTAAATATATATATAGTATATAATTATTATCATATTAATTATTTATATAATATATGATATATTATTAATAGTATATATAATATATATTATTATATATAATATATATATATTAATATAATATATAATATATATATATTATATATATATATTATATATATATATATAATATATACTATATATATAATAAGTATATATATAATATTATTATAATATATATTAATATATCTTTTATAGATTAATTAAATAATACACAAAATCCTATATATATATAATATATATATATATATATATATAATATTATACTATATAATATATTATATCATATTATATAATAGTATATAGTATATATTAATATATATATATATAATATATAATATAATATATATATAATATATATATATATATTATTTATATTTATCTACATATATATATCGTTTTTATATATATGAATATATATATTCATATATATTTTATATTTTTATTATATGAAAAGGATATCTACAAACATATATATATATATTAGATATATATATATTATACATAGTTATATTATATAATATATATAATATACTATAATATAATATATAATAAATATAGTAGTATATATATATATATATTATATTATATATAATAATATATATATATATATAGATATATATATATATATTTATATACTATATATATAATATATATATATATATATATACAGAAAGAAAGTTTAGTTAACAATAACAACTTTTTGAGTCTTTTCTACTACTATTCGGGTTACGATGAGCTCCAACCTCTAAAAAAGTTAATTACTACTTTTGGATGTACAAATGAAAACTCACTACTGTGTAGAGTCAAATGCTTAGTATAGTAAAACTGAACTTGTTGGCTCACTTGTTATAAATTGACAACCTTAATTCTTAATACTTTTTTCATTACTTTAAACTAGTAGTAGAAAGAGGAGTAGTAAATTTTACTACTGATTTGAAGCGTTATATTTACTACTTGTGTAACGTTGTCAATGTGTGATTTTATATACTATTCCATCGCAAATGACCACCATCAAATCAGCAAATTGAAATTCTCATATGAACAAAGTATGACGGACACTCCCACGTCTTTGACTCATTTAAAGATCGATCGCATATAGACTAGATCCACGCACAGACGGAGTTGGGGATTCGAACTTCTCACCATTTTAGTTCCGGTATATAGTCTAAAACCACTAGACCACCCATGATAATGCAGTCTTACGATCAAGAATAATCATAGAATATATAATATATATATTATATATATAATATATATAGATATATATTATAATAATATATATATAATATTAATATATATAGATATAATATATATATATATATATATATATATTATATATATAATAATATCATATATATATATATATATAAATATATAATATTATATAATTATATATATTATAATATATATATATATATATAGTATTAATATAATATATAATTATATATACTATATATATATATATATAGATTATATATATATATATATTATATATATATATTTATATTAAATATCTTTCGCCCCTGTCTCATAGATTGGTACCTGCTCGAAAATTTTTCTTCTAGGATCCCAGCTCCCCGTTCCGTGTGGCGTTACAGTTAACTTGTCCTTATAGATATATATAGATTATATATATATATATAGTATATATATATAATATATTATATATAAAATATATATATATATATACTATATATATTATATATATTATAATATATTATATATTAAGAATATGAGCGATGGCGGTGGGAGAACGACGCATTAAAAAAGTTTGAAACAGAAAAGAAGATTTAGAAGAAAGGAAATAAGAGTAAGAATCAAGAACACAAGAGGTTGCAACGATGGATTTGAAGTTTGAGTGCTGGTGAAGGAGATGGTTCCTGAGATAACATTTGTTCAGACTATGAAGAAACTTTTTAGAAATAGTAATTACAAAATTTTATTAAAATTTAAAAACAAAATTAAAAAATTTTAAATCTATTTCAATGAGAAGGGTCAGGAGCACCCAAAATTTTAATCTTGAGTTCTTTTTAGGATAATACAAAAGTTATGTAAAATTAATAAAAGTGGACCAACATCATATTGGATTAGTTATTATTATAGAAGATAAGAGAATGAGCTTCGGTGTGGAGTCGGCTCGTATAAGTCAAGAAGAGGAATGGATCAAGCACCAAAATGCCGAGTCCGGTAGCTCAGCTGTTAGAGCACTCGCCCAACAAAGCGAAAGACCCAGGTTCGTCACTTGGTCGGACGTCTGAGTTGTGTGTGACTCTACTTCTTGCTCGTCTTTGCTCAGACAAAAAGTTTAGCAACTCCCTCTTAGATTAGCTTTGCCTGTGAGTGGTGGTGTAAACTGTAATAATATATATATATAGTATATATATATATATTATAATATATATTATATATATAATATATCATATATATACTATATATAGATACTATACTATATATATATATATATATATATATATTATATATATATATATATATTATTATAGTATATTATATATATACTATATATATAATATATATATATATTATATATACTATATATTTATATTATATATATATTATATATATATATATATATATATATATATATATAATATATATTATATATATATTATCGCATAACATATATACATATATATATATATATATATATATATATATTAATATATATATATAGATATTATTATATATATAATATATATATATAAATATAATAAATATAATATATATATATTATATATAGTATATATATATATAATATATAATAATAATATATATAGGGCGACAGGGGGGTATATATCATATATATAATGATATATTTATATATAATATATATATATAATATTATTATATCTAAAGTATTATATATACCAATCCGTTGATAAGACGTGTTTTGAAATAGAAGATTTAGAAAGAAAACAGCTGGGAAAAATTGCGAAAGTGAAGGAAAAATAGAATTTTAGAAAAACAAGCTCTCTTCAAAAGATCCAGGCTTTTAATGAATTGAAATTTTTTCACATAATGTGAAATTAATTTGAATATTTTATGATTTAAAAATTTTTCATTTGAAGATAAAATACAATGATTATGATGATAAGTAAGATAAAGTTGTGAGAGTGGCATAATTACCAGGTTTATGCGATACTCGACTCTTATAACGCAGCTTACAGAGCTTGCCTTGAATCCTTAAAGTAAATCCATTCAAGGATCCTCTTGACGTTCAGGTGTAATTAGTAATGTAGTAGTTCTACATTTAAATTATAACTACAGTTGCAAAAAATACCAGGATAAAGAATACAGCAGCTATAAATTAAAACAGGGAACTCTGCCGAATAGCATTAAGAGTGTCTTAAAAGACCAGTTATAGGGTCATTTCATCAAGGAAATATTATTAACAAGAAAGAATAAAGTGTAAGAATTTTACAGCCAAGGGAACTCTAACAAGAGTAATCTCCAAAACAGCAAGGGGAATACAATCAAGGGTTTCCTGTTGATTCCTAAACTTATAGGAATAGATTGCATCAAGTTTATAATCACAGAAGGAAAATTATTCAGGGACCTTTAAATCGATATTCAATATTGAACTCTGAGAAGAGTTTTAATTTAAGCTCATCTTTAAACGTGAAGCTGTCTTCTAAACAGGGTTTGCGTTGTCTATTGGAAGCCCTCAGGTTGTGGATCCGGTAAAACGTGCAGCCTAATCGAGTGTGAATAGAAAAAAGTGCAGTGTGAATAAAGAGGGTCAGAGTAAGGAGAATAAGACAGCAGTAAAGACGATAGGAATGGGCAAGAGATTAGAGATAGAGTGTTGTATGAAGTGAGAGGGATAAATGAGGATCTTAAAAGGGAAAAGTGGGGTTAATGTTCGAAGAAAAAAAGGTTGGATTGCTAGGTTGACAAGAAACAAAGCTGAAAGATAAAAGGAATGTCTTTGGAAAATTTAGAAGTGGTATGATTTCGGGGTGAACGAGCAGAGTGAGGGCGAAGAAGGGTAGGCAAATAGTATGAGGAAGAAAGAGGTGTGGGATAAGGTAAAAGTGTGCAAATAGGTGAATTCAAGAATAATGTGGGTTTAAAGTGAATTTGGGGACGAATTTGGGTTTCATATGCGCTAATGCACCAGTTAACACTGGAGCAAGATGAGGAGGAGAGAGGAAAGATTTTTGGAGAGAATTGAATGAATGTTGGAGTTCGGGGTTAATGATTAAAATCTGATTTATTAGAGATTGAATTGCAGGATGGGAAGAGGAAGAGATGGTTAGAATAGTAGCCATTTAGGTAGGGGAAAGAATGTAAGGGAGAAAGTATGTTAAGTTATGTGTTATAGAAGATTGATAGTTGGAATACTTGGTTCAAGAAAGGTGAAAATCATAAGTATATACATGGAAGAGTGAGATAACGGGGGAGGGCGTTATGGAATATTGTGAAATGTATAAATAGAAAGGATAGAGGCAAATTACTAGATGTAAATGTATCAGAGGGCATGTAGGGCGTTATTTGAATCCACATATATGTGGTGGTTTGTAGGTTAAGGAATGAGGGACAGGTAACGGTTAGAGAAAGAGAAAAAAAGACGGAACAATAAAGTCATAAGTGGGAAATTTAGATGAACATCTGTAAGAACGAGTTGAGGCAGGAGGTATGAGGATAGATGGAGTGACGTGAGAAGACGGAAAATTAGGATGTGGAGAGGAGTGGAAGAGATTAAAGAGACATTTGTGAATGAGCCAGAAGGATTGCGGAGTTAAAAGTCGGCAAGCAATACAGTAGGAGGAAAGATGTTCTACTGGTGAAAATGGTGGCGTGAGGAGGTAGAAAGAGATTGCGTGAAAAAGAAAAAGAGTCTATGTGAAATGTGAGCGGGATAGGAGAAGGGGAAAGCTGGGGGAATATATAGAGGGAGTTAGAGGGGAACAGCAAGAGGCGGTGGGAGATGGCGAAGAGAAATGCAAATAATGAATGGTGTAGAAAAGTGACAAAATTTTGAAACAGGGAGCAAGATATTCTGGAAAGAAGTAAATAAAAAAAGAAAGAAGAAGGAGGGTTAGGAGAGAGGGTAAGGGAGGGGGATGGGGAATGCGATAGAGGGAGGATAGGGTGAGAACAAGATGGGGAATATTTATGTAGAGGATTATCTGAATGAAAATGAAGGCGGAGATTATGAGGTAGATTTGCAGATGTGGGGCATGGGGGGGGTAAGAGGACGAGAGAAGATATGGAAATACCAATGGAAAGAATTTATATAGGCTTTATCTAAAGGAAAAAAAGAAAGTCCCACGGTCTAGATGCTGTTGATGAGTATGGAAATTGACACGAAGGGAGGCAGAGGGAGCAGGAATGGCCTGTACAGTGTATAATTTATGATTGGAGGAAGGAAGATCCACAGGTTGGGAGGATGGTTGTTTGGTTCCCCCGTATAAAGGGGAAAGGGGATAGGATGGAGTGTGGTAATTAGGTTTTGTCTTTTGAGTGTAGTAGCGGGAAAGTGTATGGGAGAAATTACTTAAGTTGGAGGGTGAGAGATTTAACGGAAGAGAGAATGTGGGAAGAACAAGGAGGATTTAGGATGGGAAGGGGTGTGTGGATCAAGTATTCACAATGAAGATGTTTGTGGAGAAAGGTATAGAAAGAAGAAGTGTATGGGTGTTTTTTAGATCTGGAGAAAGCAAATGATAGAGTGAGAGAGGAATTATGGAGGGGCTGCAAGGAACTGAGTAGGGTAAATTTAGTAAGGTTTTGGGGCCTTTCTTAGAATAGCAGAATGGATGTAGAGATGATTAGCAGGGGAGAGCTGAGAGGCTTGGAGTGGAGAGAGGGTTGAGACAGGGATGTGTAATGTACACTAGGCTTTTTCAACTTATTTATGTAGAGTGTTTGCAGAGAAATGATGAGGGAGGGGAGAGGGGTGAATTGTGGATAGGGGTGATATATGGGAAGTGAACATGATACTATTTTGCGGATGATACTACCTGGTGGCGAAGGATCATAATGCTGTAGTATCTTGGTATCGAAGGGTTTGAGAGATGTGTGGACAAAAGGGTTCTCTAATAAATCCAAGGTAAAAGTTAAAGTGTTAGTTTTGAGAGAGGAAACAGATGAGGGATGGGGTTAGAGATTAGAGTAGGAGTAGTATTAGAAGAAGTAAAGTTTTTCAGATATTTAGGGGATAGGTTTGGTAAGGAGGCGAGGGATAAGAAGAGATAGACACCAGAGCTAGGAACAGGAATGGAGCATTGATGGTTTGAGGGAATATGAAAAGGGGTATTTATCACATAAAACTAGATAAGTATTTTGAAAAAGAAAATTTCGTGTTCCAGCAGGTACTATTATGTGTGAAACATGAGGTGGTTGCAATGCTAGGTCCAGAAGAAAATTGGAGGTTTTAGATGAAGCTTGAGAGCGGTATGTGGGGTTAGTAAAAGAGAGAGATTTAGGAATAGCGTAATAAGAGAGATATGTCACTTGGAAGTAAGACATGGTTGAGTGAGAAGAGCGAGTAGGGAATGTAAGATTGTTTGGACATCTGGAAGGGAATGGGAGGCAGCCGAGTGGTTAGAGAGTTTGGGCGGCGGAGGGGATAGGAAGGAGAGGAAGGGGAGACCAAGAAAGAGAGGTGGTGGATGGATAAAGGAAATGCTTGCGGAAGAGAGGAAAGATGAGTGAGGTAGCGTAGGGTGTGGACGAGAGATAGAAATGAATGGAGGAGGGTAGTAGGCGACATAGAAAATGCTATTAGGAAGCTGCACTACCACTTACGCTTTAAGCGGAATAAGTGTCTGTATAAATAATAATAATAATAATAATATATATTTATATAAATACTATATAAATATTATATAGATATATATATACTTATTATATATATAGTATTATATATATTAATATATAGTATATTATAACTTATATAGTATATATATATATACTATATAATAATTAATATATTTATATTTTATGAAACCTATATAGGTACGGTTAAATTGAGGTTAAGAAGCTCTCACCAGAAACCTTAAAAACTAGAGATTAATAATACACTTAATGATACCTACTATTAAACTACTACACTACTAATTTTACTATACTACTACTACTACTAATAAATATAAATAATAAAAAATAATTAAAAATAATAATTAATAATTAATAATAATAATCATATAATAAT
>JABUQX010108725.1:0-13685 GCA_015478945.1 Trachelipus rathkii | reverse complement strand
TTTTTAAATCAATCGAATAAGAAATACGTTGAAATACAAAAAGGAAAATGTGATTAACGAACTTATCAGCAAATAAAGAAGACTAATTAAAAAAATGAAAGAAAAAACAGGTAACATTTTGTGCTTGGGAATTTTGCCTCGTAGTTTAATGGGCTTAAGATTCTCCAGCAAGGCAATATTCTTCAACACCAGACTGGAAGAAATTTGCCAGGATGAAAACGTCTCTTTTGTTAATTTTTGGGGAAGTTTTGCTGATCAAAATTATTTATTTACAAGGGATGGGGTTCATTTCATTTCCATACATTTAAGTAGCGCAACATAATTAATCTGAGACCATTATTTACTCCACCCAAAACATCATTCAGATTATCCCAGAAAGCCTCACTCTCCTCAACATGTACTTCAGATGGACCATATTTTACCTTACCGTCTCAGACTTAATTTTAACCATTAGAATTCCAGTAATTTCGCAACCAATATCCTCAGTAGGTTTGTGCCACATGTTACTCATCAGAATCACAACTCCTTCTCTTCCCGTCTCATTCTTTTCAATCCAACACACATTTCACCCCACACCACTCGCCCTCACCACTTCCTTTCATCTTTGTTTCAGTCATAGCATGCAAAAGAAATTTACCCTTTCTAAATACATCCATCATCTCTCTCCTCTTCACGATTTATTCCTCTAACATTCCTTGTACCCAGACGATTCATACAATTTTTGCTAGAAGATACAAGGTCGCTTTAAGGCGACCACAACCGGTTCCGAGGCATGTATAGGCATTCCTATGGTACAAATAAGTGATACCGTTTCCCCAACCGAACTACCACTGTCCTTTTAGTCGTCTCTATGAAACGCAGAACATATACTGTGGAAACTCTTTCTCCCCCACACATTGGGATATATGAAAAAAAGGTGTTTGTAATAGTAGTAGTGTTTTATGGTTTAAGTGATACGGAGAGTTTACTCCTTCGTAAGTAGAGTGTATATATGAGCGCAAGAGGGGCGAACCATTGACACTGGAGTGTCCTAGGATGTACCTTACACCCCAAATGCCCAATGGAAGGTAGTCTCATCACTTCGATAGCGTCTCTCTAACTCTCTCTTTGAAGTTATCTTTTATTTACGAGGGAAGCATTGCTTCCTTGGACCGCTCGCCTTTAATATATATCAAAATCAAAACTTGAATCGCCATTAACATCTAGTTCCTGAAGAAACATCTCGCATACGAGTGTGAAAGCTCAGACTCCTCTTATAACTTTAAAAATTTTGTGATTTAATTAAGTGGACTGCTCTTACAACGTTAAAAAATAATAAATTATATTTATTGGTTGTAGTTAAGACGAATTATAAAGTGTTAAATAAAATTATTCTAAATTACCATTTATCATTGTGTTCGCCTTTAGGGGAATGAAATCATTACCATTTATACTACGACTAAATAGTTTACCTCGTATCACAATATATATAGTATAACTATATTATATATATATATATAATATATATATATATTATAATATATATATATTGTATATACTGGTACAGATATATATGATATTTATTTCCTTTAGAAAATAATGCAATAGAAAACTATATATGATATATATATAATAATAGTATATTATATAAAATATATTTAGCCACTATATATATATATATTATAATATACTAATATATATATAGTATATATATATATATATAATATAATATTTATATACTATATATATATATATTTAGCCATATATATATATATATATATATATATATATTATAATATATATAATATATATTATATATATATATATATATATATAAATATATATATATAATATATATATAGTATATATTATATATATGTATATATATATATATACTTAGTATATATTATATATATATTATATATATTATATATATATATATATATAGTATATATATATATATATATATATCATATATATATTATATTATATCCACTATAATATATATTATATATATATATATATATATTTATATATATATATATATATATATATATAGTATATATATTTATAATATATTTAGGCCCATATATAATATATATATATATATATATATACTATTATAATATATATATGATTATATATATGTATATATATATATTTATATATATATGTATATATATATAAATAATTTATATATATATATATATATTACTATATATATATATATATATATATATATATATATATATAATACTATAGTATAATATATATAATATATATATTTATATATATAAATATATATATATATATCATATATATACTATATACTTATATATATTAATATATATATATATATAAATATATACTATATATAATATAATATATATATATATAATTATTGTATATAATATATATATGATTTAGGCCATATATATATATATATATAATATTATATATATATATATATATATATATATATATATATATAATATATATATATATATAGTAATATATATAGTAATAATATATATATATCATATATTTATATAATATATATATATAGTATATATATATATTATATATATATATATTAATATATATATTACTTATAATATAGTACTTATATATATATTTAGGCCCGATATATATATATACTATATATATATAATATATATATATATATATTATATATATATATATATATATTATGGAAATAAATATACATAAATATCAATATATATATATATATATTATATTATATATATATTATATTATAATATAGATATTTATTATATATATCTATACTATATATACTATTATATATTATATAATATTATATATATATTATATTAATAAATATATATATTATTATATATAAATATATCATATTATATATTATTTATATATATATATATTATATAATATAATATATATATATATTATAATATTATATATATAATATATATATATTATTATATATATATATATATATGATATAGTATACCGTATATAGATATATATATATATATGTATATATATAATTATATAGTATATATATATAATTATATTATATTATATACTATAATATATATAATAATATCAATATCAAGATTTTTTTTTTTATTATTTTAATATTTTTTTTTTTTTTATTTTTTTTTTATATTTTTTTAGATTTAGTTATTTTTAAAGAATATAACATATATTTTTGAAATGTTTTTATCCTTTAGAAAAAGATACCGCGTTAAAGGTATGGAGGTAAATTGTTTAATTTCTTAATTTCTTTAACTTCAAAAAGATGTTTTATAAAAAATTCAATCTTATTTTGAAGATATTTCCTAAAAAGTATTTTAAATTTCTTTTGTATTCATATTTTATATTTTTCTTTTATACAGATCCTCATTGGTGTCGCTGATCAAGGTGAAATAGGTTCCAAAGTGAAAAGTTACGGAATCAAACCTTTAACGTCAGCAATTTCTGATCAAGTCATTGAAGAGAATTGTCAGGATTACCACTTAGTTGCAGATATTGTATTTTACTTTTAAAAACAAGAGAAGGATTGAATAGCCATTTAAAGACGCATAAGAAAAGAAAGTTTAATTATAAGTGTGCCCAATTGCAGTTATGAATTATCATAAAGGTAACTTAAAAACTCATCTAACTCACCACAGCAATTCGAAATTATTGTAAATGTCTGAGTGCAAGCTATGGAAAGTAATCAAGAAAGGTTACACTAAAAAATTCATCTGCTAACTCACAGCAATTGCAAATTATTTAAATGTTCTGAGTGCAGCTATGAATGTAATCACAAAGTTAGCTTAAAAATTCATCTGCTAACTCCGCAATTTGAAAATATTTAAATGTTCTGAGTGCGCTATGAATGTAATCAGAAAGGTAGCTTAAAAATACTCTTCATCTGCTAACTCACAGCAATGCGAAATTATTAAATGTTCTAGTGCAGCTATGAATGTACATCACCAAAGTTAGCTTAAAAAATTTCGATTCTTGCAAGTAACTCACAGCATCGAAAGTTAGTTAACTGTTCTGAGTCGCACTTTACGAATGTAATTCACAAAAGTAAACTAAAAACTCATCTGCTAACTCACAGCAATTGGATGAGACAGAAATAGTAGGAGAAGAAATATCAGAGGCTGCTGAAATCCTAAACAAGAAATAATGAACAGAACAGATAGTGAAAGTAATAAGTTCAGAGACAAGGAACCCTATGAAACACCAGAGGAACAAGGTCTCTCATGAAAGAGATTATTGAAAAATGATAGAAATGAAACGGATATAGAAGTGCAGGAGGAAGGAAGAGATGATAAACAAATAGCACACAATATAGAGATGAAGATATTTTTCCAACATGGAAGATAGAAAAGAATAAAAAAATAAAATAAGATTAATTGGATGAAATAAATAAACTATTGCGGGATAGCAAAACAGGTATTAGCAAGATTACTACCTGAGGATGCAATCATCTCAAAGTGAACAGGTTATATTATTGCAACCAAGCAAAGCAATAACAAGATTTGATGGGAGGGAAATAAATATTTGAGAAAATAGATCAAATGGAAGAAAGAAGAACAAAACAACGTCATGGGAAATTAGATTAGAGAGAGACATAGCGAGACTTAGAAAAGAAATATCACTGATAAAAGAATACGAAGAAGGAAACATCACATTAGAAAGTAAAATCAGACAGGCAGAAAATATGATAAGAAGAAGCAGGGGCAGAAATCGAGTAACACACGCAATCAGCAGCAGAAAGCTAGAATTAGCAGCAAAAGCAAAAAGATTAAGCTCATACAAGAAAGAAGAACAAAGAAAAAGACAAAACAAAATGTACCAGACAGATAAAGGAAAGTTCTATAGAGAGTTGAGAGGTGAAAATATAAAAGTTGATAAACCACCTGAAAGAGACAGACTTGATGCATTTTGGAGGAGTATATATGAAGACCAACGAACACATAATGAAGAGGCGGAATGGTTAGAAACAACAAGAAGGAATCCCCAAATAGAAGAAATTAATGAGATGGAATTTGAACCACTAACCGAAAGGGAAGTGATGGAAAAGATACGACGTACCAGTAACTGGAAAACACCTGGACCAGACATGGTGCAAAATATATGGCTAAAAAAAATTACAGTACTAAGAGAACCTTTAACAAAGTGCTTCAACAGAATTCTGAACGGAACAGCTGAAATACCCGAGTGGATGACCAAAGGAGAAACAGTCCTTATCCCTAAAACAGGGGAAACACAAAACCCAGGGAAATATAGACCAATTACTTGTCTACCAACTATATACAAAATATTAACAGCAATTATTACAGAAAGAATATACAAACATACAATAGAAAATAATATAATAGCAGAAGAACAAAAAGGATGCAGTAAGGGAAGTCACGGGACAAAAGATCAATTGTTAATAAATAAAATGATCCTAGAAGACAGCAGGCAAAGACAGAAGAACTTAAGCATGACTTGGATTGATTATAAAAAAGCATATGATAGTGTGCCGCACTCATGGATCAAAGAGGTATTAAAAATCTATAAAATCAATAATAAGATAAGAGAGTTTATGGAAAAAGTGATGCAAATATGGAAGATCAATATTAAACTACATCACGAAAATGGTACGATACAAATAAATGATGTAAAAATAAGGAGAGGAATATTCCAAGGGGATTCCTTATCCCCATTGCTGTTTGTACTATCATTGAACCCACTGAGTTCATTGATAAATAACTTGCATAATGGATATAGAATAGGATCAAGAAATGAAAAGAAAGGAAAAAACATCTCGCATTTATTTTACATGGATGACATCAAACTATACTCCCCAAACAAACAACAAACAATTGAACAGATAGAGGTAGTTAAGAAGTTTTCAAGTGATATACAAATGGAGTTCGGACTAGATAAATGTGCGTTCCTGGAATTGAAGAAAGGAAAAAGAATTGACAGTGGAAATATCAGAATAAACGACGAAATTATTAGACAACTAGAACAGGAAGACACCTATAAGTATCTCGGGATAGAAGAAAATGAAAAAATAGAACATAAGAAAATGAAGGAAAAGCTGAAGAAGGAATATGAGAAGAGACTGAAACTAATATTAAAATCTGAATTAAAATGCAAATTTAAGGTCGAAGCAGTAAGAACATTGGCAGTACCAGTGCTATCGTATGGGTTTGGAATAATTGATTGGTTCCAAGAAGATTTAAACAAACTAGATATTAAGACGAGAAAAATGCTCCACGCCCATAAATTGATATATAAGAACCAATGCCTGGCAAGAATGTATGTCCCCAGGGATCAAGGTGGAATGGGACTCCAGGAAATAGATGCAGTATATAGAGAGGAAGTGATCGGATTAACGACGTATATCGAAGAAAGTGATAGTAAATTCATCAGATGGGTGAAGGAGCACGAAACAGGGAAAGCGATGAGAACATCTTTAACAGCCAAAAAAAGAGATTACCTACGGAAGTATGATATCCCTAACGACGATCCAACAACAGAAGGAATGACAAAAAAGGAAAAGATGAAACACCTAAGAAATGAGCACAGAACATACAAGATGAAAAAAAAACATGAAAAAATTGATACAAAAATATATAGAAAACAGGTGATATTATAGATAAGAAAATCAAGGAAGCAGTATGCAGGTTTTAATCTGAAGAAAAAGCAAGATGAAAGAAACAATGTAAGAGGGCACAGGACTTAGCATTTACGAACCAATTGCTTTCAGCAGAGAGATAGAGAAAGAGAAAACATAATCACAATGCCGGATGTCGTAAGTATCTCCGGAAACAGTAGCCATATATTATTCAAGCTGTGACACAACTTCACGTCCAACGAAGGACATACCACCGTAAAGTACATAATACAATATGCAAATTAATCCATTTTAGAATTTGTGAAAAATACAAAATACCATAGAAGCATCCAAATACTGGGAACACAACCCAAACGCAATAGAAGAAAATAACCACGCGCTAATACTATACGACTATAGCATTCCCACAGATGTACCTGTAAGACATAACAAACCGGATATTGTTGTAAAAGATAAAAGAGAAAGAAAGGCATACATTATAGAGATAGGAATTCCATGGGACGGCAGAGTATCAGCATATGAAACTGAAAAGGAAGTTAAGTACCAAACTCTGAAATACTCATTACAAGGAATGTGGAATGACATTGATAGAGCAGAGGTTATCCCTGTGGTAATTGGAAGAATGGGAGTGATAAAAAAAAGCTTAAATCAATATATTGAAAGACTACCGGTGGAAGTAACAACGTTGGAGATGAGCTCCATTATAATACGACAGAGCGCCAGAATACTGAGAATGGTTCTTGGTTGTTAAAGAACCTGCCGGGACAACCATATGCGCTTAGGCCCGAGGTTCGGGCCCGCGCATTAAATGGTAACCCTTAAGAAAAGGTGAAAGCTAAAAAAAAAAAAAAAAAAAAAAAAAAATTCGAATTATTAAATGTTCTGAGTGCAGCTATGAATGTAATCAGAAAAGATATTTAAAAAGACACTTCTTAAGAGACACTTCAACTGGCACAAATAATTAAAGAATCAACGAAAATAAAAAATGCATAAAGAAAATTCATAGCCAAACGGAAAATTAAAGAGGCGCTAATTATAGAGACAAGAATGATGATTTTGATTATATGAAATAGATCTGGAAGAATAGCATAATGGAAATACATAAAAGTTCCTCTTTACCAGACAGAGAGAGACCTTCAAGTGAGGAACTGAAAAGCTGATCCCCGTAAATAAGTGGTGAATTTGAAATTCTGCCTCTGGAATGGAGTTAACAACAATAATTCCTCACCAGTCCTCGAGAGACCTGCACAGCCAGAGCTCGATGATCGATGTAATGATATGGTAATGCGGAAAAATGAAAAAGTTCCTAAAATATATGATTACTAAATACTAATAATGGTTAACTATTTTCTGTGTTCTGGTTGACATTGTGAAGGTTCCTTAAATCCTGTAGACTCCAGTCAAAGTCGAACTCGGCTAATAGCTAAATCGCCCAAAAGAGGAATAAAAATTTAATTATCTTTATAACAAATAGTATATAGTACATGAAGAACGAAGCAATTGAAACGTAACGGCTGTACTCGTGTCCCTAAAGAACATTAATAATTTACGAATTAAAGCATAAAAATTCATGATAGAAAATAGTAAATGAGGGGAAGAATTTATGTAGGTCATGATTGACAACAGTGACACGTATGACCAAAGTGTTCCCCATTTCAATAGCATCGCTCAATATACGATATACTAAAATAGAAAAGCCTACCTCATTATAGAATGTTATGAAAATAAAAATCTTTTCTCATTATATTTCTCTCTTTCCCCCTTTTCTCATTTTCCCCTTCTTTTCTCCTCTCCGTTATCACCGACGTACTTTTATTAATCTGAAAAAAATTGGAACAGGACGAATCCTGTTAAATCGGAGATCTAAAAAATATCTCTTACTCTCTTTTTTTTGAATGAAGAAATCTTCGCATGAAATAGAAAAGGAAATCAGAAAGACGTGTTAATGGTAGCAAGAATTTATGAGTAGAAATTGAATGAATTTTGATGGGTATTAAGTGCGATGCAAATTTCGATTCTGAATGAAAAGAAAAAGACGCTTGCAGAGACATCAGAGTAAATAATGAAGAATTAGAGATGGAGGAATTAGTTATTGAAGAGAAATGTATTGTAAATGGTGTAGAATAATTAGGATTAATAAAAAATATATGTTAAGTTTTATTCTTCCAAATCTAAATTTCCTAATTTTTAAAAGTTAACCAATTAAATACTAATGAAATAGTATATATATATATATATATTTACTCAATTTGGGAAATTTATTAATACTTTTTTTTTACAAGCGACCAAACTAATTATCTTTGACCCAAATTAATCACGCTTATATACAGAAAAACTCCTCAATTTTAGAGTTACATCCTCAACAGAGTCGAAAGGACGAGAAAGTTTATAAACTTTGCATATTTTCCTGTAAATAAACTCTTTCCGCAAAAAGACAGTCCATTTCTTAACGTATCCAATTTCTTTATTTTCAGAGCCACAATCATCGTATAACTTTACCGTATTATTGCCTTTATAGCACATCTTGAAACTTTACTAGTACTTTATGAATTACTCATATACCCTGATTAAATATTCTAAACTTTCAAATAATTTTTCTCACAGTAGAGGAATGACTCCTCTATACAGTAAGGATTTACTAGGACGTTATATTCCAAGAAAGGATCTCTTTGGCGTTATGAAATTAAATTTTATAGTGCTGATTTTGCTTTAGAAATACTTAGTTTTACTTATTATTTTTGTTTTGTTTGTTTCTTATTAAAAACTTTAATATTTTTAAGTGAAATAGTTAGACTGATTTTTAATATCATAGTAAACATAGTGAATAACATAGAGGGAGAGCTTTTTAACGTCATTTATATTAAAGAGAGTACCACCTTTAATAGATTCTCAGTGTAAATTACATTAATTAGAATTATTAAATCATGCGAACTTAATTATATTATAGAAACTTAAAGTATCGCAAGAGAAATACGTCAACAAGGACTCCAGTAATTTTATTAAGGAGATTTTGTTAGCGTACATCAAATAATTTTATCAAATTGGTAGCAGAGAGCGTAGTTACGAGGCTAAAAGAGAAGCAGATGCCTGACTCAAGCAATAAGAAAAAACTGAAGGAGTAGAAGAATAATAGAGAAACAGGGATGCTCCAAGGTTTTTATAGGAGAAGGGAAGGAAAAAGTAAAAACTATGATTACTCATAGAAAAAGAATGTCAGATACCCAGGATTGGAGATTAAATTAAGAATAGGAGGAGAAACAATCAAGGAAATAAAAAAATAAGGATTAAAGATAGAATAGCATTATGGATTAAGATACGGTAAAGACAGGGTCACGGATCAATTCAATTAAAATGAGAGAATTTTATCAATATTAGAAAGAAGCCAAGAAGAAGAATATGCGGACATTCGTGAAAGATTTGAAGAATTTATAAGAATCGAAACAGCTGGGGAGGACTCTCTTCTAGAGAGAACGGTATAGATGAGAGAGAACAATGATTTTAAGCCCGTTGTGGGAAAGAGGCAATTTCTTTTGAAGTATTAAAAACGATGCTGATAAGAATAATTTCCTAAAGAGAAGTGAACAACAAGCCGAGAAAGAAAGAAAAAACTGGATTGGGAATGGTGGCACATGCACGGGATATAGAAGAGGGAGAAGATGCAGCAAGGAAAAGTCCTATAGGAGGGGAAAAAGGACAGCTGTGATGTAAGACTTCGGATCAGATTACCCATTATGCACAAGCATGCCAAAGAACATAAACGGGAAAACTGTCAACAGTAATTTAGTAAAGGTGAAATCAAAAAGGAAAGTAAGAACAAAGAAGAGAAAGTAAGCTATTTCGGTGTAGAAAAAGAGGAAAGAAAAGCTACATGAAACATAGAAGGAATTTAGATACAGGTTGTACGAAGACTTTGTGTGGGGAGAGATGACTAAGTAGGATAATGATGGAGTTAAGTAGTGCAGAGATAAAGGAGATGAGTAACACAGCGAGAGAAAAGGAGGAAGTTATGTGCTTGGGAGAAAAGTAAATATGAAACCATAAAAAGTATAGATATACCATGTCAAATAGGAAAATGTATAATTTAAATTAAACAAGGAATTAGAGGAATAATACCAGAGCTGATAGGTAGAGAACACCATTGGAGGTGATTGATTTGGAGAAATAAGGTATTGTGGAGTGTTCAAGATCTATAAATAAAATATTGAGACGAGGCGAACAACAAAACATATCCAAGGTTAGCTAAATAAAACGATCGAAAAAAAGAAAAGCTTAGGTGTGGAGTTTCGAGAAAAGGCTGATCTACAAAACAGTGGGAAAGAGAGAAACTATGGAAATTACATTCTTAGTCTTGGAGCATGGGCATGGAATTAACGATAACTACAACTAATGAAGATGCCAAGCGAGATGAAAATGTATCAAGTGAAGGAGGAAGAAGTGGAAAAAAGAAGTAAAAGATATTTACGGAAGTGTGAAAGTCGTATTAGGTACAAAAAAGAATCCACCAAAAACCATCGTGGTTTTTCTCAAGCGCAGTCTTCATGAATGGTAGAATGGATTAGGAGAATTAGCAAGAGCAAATATTTGATAATGGCGGCAAGGCTACTCACTACTGTCAAGGTGTTGCGGTAAAAAATAAAAATGTTGAAGACCGATCGCTGAAAAAACATTAAAAGATGGATAAGTGTCTTTTGGAGCATCGGGGAATTGCTGTCTGACAACGGATTGGAATTTCAAAACGAGGAAGTAAAATTTTTAGCAGAGAAATTTATTATAAGGCTGTTGAGTACTCCAGCTGTGAGCCTTTGGAGCAATGGTATTTATGAAAAAAATGGTGGGTCTTATTAAAGATTCTATGAGAAAAATAAAAGAGGAAGGAGTTTACAAAAGAAGTATGTTTAAATTGGTCATTAGTTGCCAAAAACTGTTTAATGATGAAAAGTGGATTTTCTCCAAACCAATTATTATTTGGAAGGAATGTAGGCATTTCTACCATGATAAACAATGACAGACCATCAAGTTTAGAAAGAGGAAACGAAGAAAGGATGTTAAAAGAGAATTTGATAGCCATGCATAAGGCTAGGGACATTCACATAAAACAAGAGGCCAGCGAAAATATGAGAAGGGCATTAATAGAAAATGTGAGAGATCATAAGGTGGAGGAAACTGCGTAATTTGTGAGAGGAAGTTTATTATAAAATTGAGGATGAGAAAGAATGGAGAGGTCCAGCAGAAATCATCGGAATATACGGCACGACTGTAGTGGTGAAGCATAGAGGCTCTCTTATTGAGGTAAATAGGATACATATTACGAGAATTAGAAGAAAACGGGAAGAGAAGCTGGTTCACTTGTCTTGAACTCGTGATAGCCTGAAGGGCAGTATTTTTTCTGCCCGGAGGGACGGCATATGCCCTTCGTTGGGAGGTCCGCTCCCAAAAACAAAACAAAACAAAAAAAAAAAAAAAAAAAAAAAAACGATCAAAAGCTTACAGTACGGATTTTAGTAAAGTAATGAAAGCGCGCCAGATTTTAATCGTTGCGTTCGCTTGGTGACGTGTAGCTAGCGTCTGTTTTTGATGTTTGTAAACAACGGCATACAATATATATATATATATATATATATATATATATATTATATATATATATATAAATATATATATATAATTATTATATATATAATATATATATATATATATTATATATATATATATACTATATGATAATATTATTAATATATATTGTATATATATCATATATATATGTGGTGATGGAGGTCATGAATGACCTCTATAATAGCACGCAATATTAATAACAAAATAAAATGACCTCTATAATAGCAAGCAGTATTAATAAACAAAATAAAATCGCACTGTAATTTATAGACTGTGTTCAAAAATCTATCGGAAATTATTTGGGATGGCAATACTTTGTTTACGCTTTTCTAACCGCCATCTATCTTACGCAAGCAAGCGAATTAGCTTTCCTTTTTAGAATTTATTTCATTAAATAAAAACATTATAATAATCTCTTTATTGAAAAGATTTTATACTGTTTTATACGTTGAAGGCATTGTCACTATAAGAATTAATATATTATGTATAAATTAAAATAATTAAGTAGGCCGATGTAGGCCCTATTAGGAGGCCCCAGGTGTAAAGTGACTTATAGCAATTTTAATATATTTTTTATCAACTAGTAATAGAGACTTTAGTCATGGTAGAAAGCTTTGGGTTAGACATAAACCAAAGCCTAATTCCTCCTCAAGGGCTTCTTAGTAGGGAACCTACGGCCAATTTTCTAAATTTTACTATTTACTATTACTGTAAACTGCAGGTAGCGATAGGCCCTACTTGTTTATATTCAATTTACTTTACTTATTTTATTGATTTCTGTTGTCCCAATTTATAAAAGTATGTATTAAGGTTTCTTTAAAAATTTTTTCCATAGCATTCTATTTCACCAGGATATCTTGTAAATTCAAAAGTAAGCTTACCTGAAATAAAAATGATCAGCAACCTGTGGTTATAACATCCTTACAAAGAGTTCTGCCTGAACTAACAATTGCTACCAGCAGAGGCTTCATTGTGGACACTCTGATTTTTGAAAGCAGAGCCTACCGTGTAGAGTAGCCCCCCCAACAACCCAGCTATTTCAATCTGACACTTCTTTGTGCCTGGTAAACCTCGAGAGTCTGCATTATTAAACTATTTTCCTACTGTTAAAGGAAAAGTTATATATTATATTATTATTATTATTTTTATACTATTATTATTACTATTATTAAGAATTATTTGATTATTATTATTATATTATTATTATTGCCATTCTTATTATTCGTTTTTTTTTAGTATTGTTTTGTTGTATAATATTGTTTATAATGTTTGTATTATTTATAATGTCAATAATTTATATATATCTATATATATTTAATATATAATATATATATAATATATACTATATATATATTTATATCATAATAATATATATATATACTATATATATTTAGAGTATATATAAATAATAATATATATAATATAGCGTGTACCGTATGAGCCGCTTTGTGGTACCGATTAGCCGCTTTGT
>JABUQX010108724.1:0-7500 GCA_015478945.1 Trachelipus rathkii | reverse complement strand
TATCCACCACTCATCCTCCAGACAACATCTTAGAGACACCATCTTTTATCCACATATCATATCCACATACTTATATCCACAACCCTCTTCTGAGACAACATCTTACAGACATCCCTATCCCTTATATCCCAATGTGTGGGGGAGAAAAAATTGCCGACATCGTTGTCTGCGTGTCGTAGAAGGCAACTAAGTGATGGTGGGTAGTTGGGTTGGCTTCCACTAGCATTATCTTTTGCCAGCAATTGCTAATGCATGGCTCAGAGGGTCGTGATCGCCGTAAGCGCCTTCTATCCTTTGGCGAAAATGTATGAATCTTATGGATACATGGAATTTCAGAGGAATAAATGTTTGTAGGAGAGAAGGGGATGGATGTATTAAGAAAGGGCAAATTTGATTTGCTCAGCTTACTGAACAAAGTGGAAGGGAAACGTTGTAACAATGAGTGCTGTGGTGGGGAATGTGGGTTGTGTTGGTGTGTAAAGGATGAGAGGGGGGAAGAAAGATTTGCAATTCTGATGAGTGACTTGTGGTAGAGAGCTTATGGTAGATTTTGTGTGTGTGAGTGCTAGAACTCTAAAGGTTAATTTAAGTTTGAATCGGTAAAAGTATGTGTGTGGTTGCGACATATGGTCCATTTGAGGGTAATGTTGAAGAGTGCGATGTTTCTGGGATAATCTTGAATGACGTTTGGATGGGGTGAAGTAGGTGATTAGTTCATTGCCCACAATATCTGCCGCACCTAAGGATTTTTTTTTACAGTTGTCACCACCACTCACAGTCAGAACCCTTTTCAAGGAGGGGGTGTAGTACGCTCAAAAGTTCACCCCTAGCTCAAAGTTACGCAGATGAGCACAGACGCAGCCTTTAAAGTGAGGGAGATTAAATTCAACAGGACATACAGAAAATGGAAGAAATTCACAGAACAGAGGTGGCGGGAAAGAAGGAAGCAACACAGCGAACTAGCCTGGAGTTTCCAATATCAACACAAAACCTTGTGCGCAAGATACAGCAACTCCTTGTGCTACGAGGGCGACTCGTAAAGGTGGTGGTACGCAAATGATAAGTTCCTCGAGCACTTGCCGCGGGGTGCTATAAATAGAGATAAGCACCAACATAACAGTTATATAAGCCTTTTTTGTCCCTTTGACTCGACCCCTATCCAAAAAGCCGAGTTTAAACCAGAGCCCCCCCCCCCAGAATATGAGAGCAGTACTCCATACAAGGGGATCGAGACCCTGTATAGCTGGAGCAACTGAGAAGAGTAAAAAAAAGTCTCGCATCTAAACAGAACTCGTCAGTTTCTTTGAGGCCGCCTAGCAACCGTTGTGACATGAGGTTTCCAAGACTTTTTTTGTTTATGTTAAGGCCAAGGATGTTTATATTGTCAACAGGGAGACGAGAGAACATCGAAAGAGATAGGAAAGTTAGATATGTGTTTTAGAGAAGGAGAATTTGCCAGAAAGTTGGGTTTTTAAAAAGAACTGAATTTTCACAAGGTTGACGACGACCCCATCTGGAAATTCGATCCAGATCAGCGAGAATAGAATAGGAAAGATTAAGACACGAGAGGCAATCCTAAGAAGTAAAAGAGGAATCTTGAACTGAAATGAGTTGAAGAATGCAAGGGTCGAGTCATCGGTATATGAGTGGTAGAGTTAGATGTGCAGGTGAAGATCATTAATGAAATGTAGGAATAAAGTAGGAGATAAGACAGAACCCTGAGGAACTCCACTATTGACAGAAAAAGAAGAAGTTGCCCCATCAACAACAGCCGATATTTAGAGATTTAAAAGAAAGCTAGACATAATTAAGCAAAGAGAAAGAAGAAACCCAAAGGAGGGGAGCTTGGAGAGCGGTGACGCGTGCCGTACTCGGTCAAATGCTTTGTATATGTCAAGCGCCACCACGCAAATCTTCCCGTAGTTCCTAAGAGTTGAAAACCATAAATCGGTTAGATAGGAAAGTATATCGTTAGAAGAACCTAGAGCGCTTAAAGCCGTACTGGTTATCGGAAAGAAGGGAATGCATTTCCAGATAATCTAAGAAGTGAGAGCTGAGAAGGGTTTCAAAGATCTTAGATAGAATACAAGTGAGAGCTATTAGTGCGATAGTTTGAAGGAAAAGCGGTTTTCCTTATTTCGGAGATAGGTTGGACATGTGCGAGCATAGGGAGTATAGTTGAACGAGGGGCGGTGATAGCACGGAAGCACACTCCCTCAAAACTTGAGGAGGAATGCATCTGGGCACCGTCTTCCTATCCTCCATAGATTTCAGGAGCCCATGCAGCCGATCAAATGTAATCACAGCAGACATAGGACACCTGCAGGAGAAGGAGGAGGAAAAGAAATGCCAGAATCGTCTAGGGTTGAAGTTATGTGGGAATAATAGTATTCCGAAGAGATGGCCTTTTTCAGTTGGCAGAATTAAACACAGAAACATCAGAGGAAAGGGCAGATTTCAGAAGTTTTGCTAGATGATGTTTTGGCCAGAGGCCAGAAAAGATTTGTCAGTAGGCAGGAAGAAAGTTAAGCGCACTTGCGTTTGATGAAAGCCCGCGCTTTGCTCGTCGAAGAATATCCCTGCAACGATTCTAGCTGAATGAAAATTGGCGAGAGTGATTGGAGAACGAGAATTTTCCCACCCCCGATACGCACCTGTCTCCTAGCTGAATGCCTAGAGAACTGCACGATCGAACAAATGGTTTATGATGAGAGAAAGATTTAGTTGAACGAAGGCAATGAAACCTGCTCAGCCCATCAACGATTACAGCTCCCTCCTTAACTTTTAAATATTTATACATCCATCAATATTCCTAATTGAGGAAGCCAATTTGCTATCATCTGCAAACTGTAAACCTTACATTTAAGTCGCCTGGTCTAAATATTTTATACATATATTAGGAACAGCCACTTGACCTAAAAAATCGTTACGGACCACAAACATTTCTCCTCATTTCCATTAATAAATAAGTTCCATTTTAAGATCATGAAATCATTATTAATAGCCGTATGTTTATTATTACCATAAAAATTATTATTTATTATTACATTTAATAAATAAAAGTATTAGTACTCTCATAATTCTTATTTTTTTCTTTATTATATTATTATTATTCTTTATAATATTATTATTATTATTTTTATTTTTATTCTTATTATTATGAGACTTAAGGAATAAAAAATTTTGAATAATTTCGGGGGGTTGAACCCCTGACCCCCTGTCTACTAGCCTTATATATATATATTATATATATATATATATAGATATATATATATATATATATATATATATAATATATATATATACTCACTCTCAATGTCATTCAGACTCTTTCTCTATATATATATATTATATATATATCTATATATATATATATATATATATATAATATATATATAAGTAGTATGGGAGCCATCTGAGAGATGCCACCCTTTTCGATATGAAGGACTAGAGGTATAGGTCTGAAACTTGGAATATAATCTATGTATGGGTTAAGCTCGAAACAGGGTAAATTTCAAGTCTCTAGGATGTATATAGGGGGTACCTCCCCCCGAGGGTCGACGCGAATATTGCGCTTACGCCCTTGTGGCGGCTTCTGAGCGGGTGAAGATTAGGCTTAAAAGTGAGTTAGAGCCAGGTGGACACCTGGCCGACCGCGCGAACGTAAGTTTGTGATAGTTCGTAAAAAATTGATTCCCGTAGGGAATCAATTTTTGAGCCACCTTCAGCGTTTGCTACTGCGGTTCCTGCGACTCCGGTTCTGGCTCAGGTTCGACTCCGGTTCCGCTCCGTTCCGCACAACCTGGATTGGTGGAGTTGGCTCCGGCACCGGTGCTGGAGCCACTGCGGTGCCGAGTTAATAAACAGTCGTATAACAACAATGTTGGTGTCCTTATATGGGTTATCGATCCCGTAGATCTCGAATATGGTAGTTATAAGTCCGTATAGGGTGTCTAGGACCCCCATTGAGGGGGTCCTGACTGAAAAAAAAGCATAGAGTGCAAAACAGAGGTCGAAGGAGGAATGAAGAAGGATGAAGGAAGAATAAGGAGGGAAAGAATGGAGAAGGAGTCTGACACAGACGAGTAGGAGTTGACAGCTGCACCGGTGCTGGCTCCGGTGCGGTGCCGAGTTATTAAATATTTGTGTAATGATACAATATTGGTGTCTTTATATATGTTATTGGGTCTGTAGATTTCGAAAATAATGGTTTCAGAACCATCAAGAAAAAAAATAAATATAATAAATAAATAAATAAATAAATAAAATTTCTTATTCTTTTTATTTTATAACTTACAAATTTACGTTTTTACATACCCTAAAGCAGTAAATCAGTAAATCAAACCACCATCCCGCCACCCTCCTGTCCAGTTGTGATCTATTGATTCAGGTCAAATTTTTTACTAAAATTGTAACGTTTTACATACCCTAAAGCAGTAAATCAGTAAATCAAACCACCATCCAGCCACCCTCCTGTCCAATCGTGATCTATTGATCTATTGATTCAAGTCAAATTTTTTACTAAAATTGTAACGTTTTACATACCCTAAAGCAGTAAATCAGTAAATCAATTGATCTATTGATCTATTGATCTATTGATCTATTGATCTATTGATTCAAGTCAAATTTTTTAACTAAAATTGTAACGTTTTACATACCCTAAATCAGTAAATCAGTAAATCAAACCACCATCCAACCACCCTCCTGTCCATCCGTGATCTATTGATCTATTGATTCAAGTCACATTTCGAGTATCATTTTTGGATAAACATAACATAAAATCAAGTTCTTTATACAAAGATCAATGAGTATACTCTAACGTAACAAAGTTTTCACATACGAATAAACAGCTTTCATTAACCAAGAGTATCTAAAGCAACACATCACATCCCGAGAGAAAACCCAATGGGATGCGCCCCTTGAAAGGGTGTGAATCCTGAGAGGGGGGATCACCCCGAAGGGGTGTAAGCGGGTTTTGGGCCTCAGCCCGAAGGGCCTTGGTAATGCCCGCTTGGTTAATGAAAGCTGTTTATTCGTAAGTTAGGTACGTTATGTTAAATATTACTATGACTTTGAAATTAACACTGATTTGTTAGAGAAATGATGAGTTTTGTAAGATATTACTGTGTTAACTGACGATGATGTGTTAGAAACGTGAGCCTAGGTTAAGATTTTGTTGAGTAGTGTTAGGTTTGCCCGAGAATTTGCTAATGTCTTCACGTTTATTCTGTTTACTGTTGTTTACCTCGATACGAGTGACACTTGATGAAAGATAGTGTCAATTCATTAGTTCAAGATGTTGGTATTTTTGATAGATTGGTCACTTTTTTAAGGATTTTGTTAGATAATACGTCTTTACCTATTGCTGATATGCGGGAAAAGTGGGAACATATCGAGTATTGTATGACCTGTTAGCTAATTTACCTTTGATAAGTATAGAATTTTCAGGATGTTTAGCGGATTATTTCATACGCTAGGTATGTTTAGGTTTGCACATTTTACATTAATTCCTTAGTTCAGGTTAGATAATGTTAGCTTTAATTGGATGCTAAAACTTTGTTTGCGCGAAGCACTATATTCGTAGGTCTGTATAATAAAGAACTTATTTTTATGTTATGTATCCAGAATGATACTCGAAAATGACATGGATCAATAGTTAAAATAGATCATAGGCGAATGGGTGGGTAAGGGACTGCTGGGATGGATGGTTTGATTTTACCGATTTACTCATTTTCCTGCTTTAAAATCAGTAAACTATCGCTCTTTACTGTGATATTTTTATTCAAAAGAACTTATTTTTTGTTATGTCAGGATAAAATTTTGGTTTATTTTATGTTATGTTTGGTTAAAATTTGTTATGTTTGCAATTAATTCGTTGGGGATTTTGATATTTAGACGATGTTATGATGAATTTTTGTTAAATATTACGAAGTTTATGTAAAAAATATTCCGGTACGTTAAGCATTATATTCGTTGTCAGTATGATGAATTAGACGGGTTATGCTAATTTTTGTTATATTACGATGTTAATGTTATTAACATTGAATATGTAGAGATAGTTTGAAAAAAGTGGGAATAGGTTTGCGTTTTTTGATACGAAGTGTTAGGTACTTTTACTGTTGTTAAGTGCGGATTTTGTTAATAGTTATTAGTTTTTTCGGTCAGCGTATGGTGTGTTAGGTTATGTCGTTGGTACATTATATTCTAGTTCAGGTATGTTATGTTAGCTTTATTAATGTAAAAACTTTTTTACGTTAGCATATATTCGATGGTTAGGTATAGTAAAAAAAACTTATTTTTTGTTATGTTTAGTCGAGAATGAATACTCAAAATATGCAATGGATGCAATAGAAAAACAAATAGATTAAAGGTCATGGTGGGAGGGTGGGGAAGAGGGTTTGATGGTTTGATTTTACTGGATTTACTGCTTTAAAAATCTGTAAACTATTACAATTTACTAAGATATTTTAATTCAAAGATTATTTTTATGTTATGTTTGGATAATACTTTGTTATGTTTACAGTTATTCGTTAGCCTGGATGATAATTAGACGTGGTTTAATGATAAATTTTGTTAAATATTACTGTATCATTGTAAAATTAACGTCAATATGTTAGAGATAATGCTTGGAAAAAAGTTATGACCATAGGTTACGTTTTGTATGCAATACTAGTTACTTTATCCTGGTGTTAAGTGTGGAACTTGTTAATGTTAACGTTTTATTAGTGCGTAAGTTGTGCTAAGTTTGTCGTTGTACATTATTTTCTTAGTTCATGTAACAATATGTTTAGCTTTTAAATTTGATGTGGAAACTTGTTAGCGTTGCATAACACCTTTTCGCCTGCTCTGTATGATAATTAAAAAAGGTTATGATAAATAAATTTTTGCTAAAATATTACCATGTAATGTAATAATTTAACATTGTTATGTAGAACATATGATGTGACAAACGTGTGAATAAGTTACGTTTTTTGTATGCTTTGTTAGTTACTTTACTGTTGTTAAGTGTGGAACTTTGTTGACGTTAACAGTTTATTCATGTTTAAGGCGTGTCAGGTTTGTCATTATAATCATAGTTCAGATGATGCTAAGTAAGCTTTATTAATGTGAAAACTTTTGTTACGTTAGAGTTATACTCATTGATCTTTGTAATAATAGAACATGGTTTTATGTTCATTTTATCAAATGATACTCGAAATGTGACTTGAATCAATAGATCAGGATGGACAGGAGGGTGGTTGGATGGTCGGTTTGATTTACTGATTTACTGCTTTAAGTATGTAAAACGTTACAATTTTAGTAAAAAATTTGACTTGAATCAATAGATCACGATTGGAACAGGAGGTTGGCTGGATGGTGGTTTGCTGATTTACTGATTTACTGCTCTAGGGTATGTAAAAAACGTAAAATTTTTAAGTTTAAACATAAAATAATAAAATTTTATTTATTTATTTAATTTTTATTTTTTATTTTTTTTTCTTGGATGGTTTCTGGGACCAG